>JAZBGW010000070.1:37029-48015 GCA_037464815.1 Mylabris variabilis
TTTTCTCTTTTCTGTAAAATTACTGAAATCTTATAACTTGGATCCAATTTCACTAGTATCTGTATATAAATTATAACATTAATTACAACACAGATAATTAGGTTAATACAACAATTACACTATCAGAGTTTCCTTATTATACTTGATTAATTAATTCAATTAGAATGAAATATTTACAATAAAGATTTAATTAACGTTCATTTGGATCGAAACTAATCTTTTAAAATAATTAATCTATATCTATCTTTGTTGGAATTATTGATGAACAACTCACAATAAAAGTTTAAACAAAACATTTTAAACGTCAGTGAACTTAAATTAATAAATAAAGTTTAATTAGTACACATACAAGAATAATTCATATTAAGAACACTCTAACTGAAACGAAAATTTAACATGAACTGACTTTAATTAAATCAAATATGATAATTTAAATGAAATCATATTATAATAGAATTGGTTCATATTTGCCTAAAAGCAACAATAAATGAATCCAGTATGATTTTTTATCATAATCATGCTCTGTTATTATTTGATTGTATATTAAAATTGACTAATTTGCCTTTCTAAACGTTCGATTGCATCTAAAAATCATATAATATTGATGAAAATCGGTTTGACGCTAATTAATTTGCATATACCATAAACCCAAATGCATATGCATTATTAATCAATTTTGTATGCATTACTGATTTGTTAAATCTATATATTTTGGAATATCAATTCAGCGGCGCATCCACCAAAATTGAACGGTTTTAAGCCCCGCAATATTATTTTAAACGCTCGGATTTGTAAAATGACAATATCGTATCAATATTGATCTAATTATTTGGCCTATGTCGTCGAAATTGTTCAAGAAAAGAATGTTCCTTTTATCTCCTTTATCAGTTAAGTAAACAGTTATTATGTCGATAAAGCCGGAGTCTATCAATTCTCTTCGAAAAGAAACAGTATTTACGGCAGATTTATGTAATGAAAATATTTCATAGAAATTGGTACAAATCGGAGTTCAGATGAAGAAAAATCCGGGTAATAAAAACACCTCACTAAACAAATATTTTAAGACAAACAAAAACAGTCGATTGTTTACATCTAAATAACTCAAAAGAGTCCCAAGTGTGTTGAAAGCTTTCTAACGTTTTTCAAACTGGAAAAACGATTGTCTCTTTTATGTCCCAAACGTTCAACTAGGCTCAACGAAGACAGATCATTGACAAGATTGTATAGAAATTGGTATAAATCAATTATTTTCCTCCCTAGAGCTCTATTCACCATCAAATTCGTATCGCAAATATTTAACAAACATCATCAGCAAATAGTATTAAGAATTGATGTTATAGTGCTGTAGAAGGTAAATTAATTAGAATTTTGCATAATAAACCATCAAAATTCGATTGGTAAACGATCAACTTTGACAACAATTATTGACTTCGTATTTAATCGTAAATCCAGTTGTTAAAACAAAAATAAATAGAGTATAAAATTATTTGTTTCAAGAATTAATAATATACTTGTTGCTTTATTTATTTTATAATCGATCAACAGCATAGTGATAGAAAATGGGGACTTTTTTTAAGTATAAAAATCAGCTTAAACTAATGGTAACATCATGAAATCGTTTATAAATCAGACAAACTTTACGCTATCAGCATTAAAGAAAAAGTCGATAATCCTTTGTGTTACGGAAAAGGAGCTTTATCTTGACTATTGTGTGAGAAATTGCACATAAAGATTCTAACAGACAAAATGGAAGTAAGAAAAAAAAAGAAAAACGGGAAGTACAACAACCACTGGATTTAACATCTACAACACTACGAAAAAAATAAAAAAATAAAAGCAAAAACAAAACACACTTGAATAACAATTGTAACAAATTGCAACATTAATTATAAAGACAAATCCGATTTTTGTTATAATGAATTTGATTAAATGGATGACTCTTATCTAGTTCATCGTTTTTATAAAGTTTTCTATATTTGAATTATCAGACCATAAAGAATTTCCACATCAATCATTCTAATTATCTTTAGAAACATCGTTAAATTTAAATTATGTACAATTTAACAGGAAAAACATTAATTCAAAGTATTTCTAATTATTCAAAAAGTAAATACGGCTGTCTACTGTCTGCATACGTTCGACAACAATCACAAAAAACATCATTTTTTATAGAAAAAAATCATTTCTAAAATACACAAACCAACTGAATTTCTTTCTATGTTAGTTTTTCTCATGTCACCCTATAAAAGGTGATTGAGTCTGGGAAATAGTCGTTTTTCTCGTAATTTATCATTCAATACTAGACAAACAATACGTTTTAAAATTCTGACAAAAATTCAATAAAACTCGTTTCACAAGTCAACAAAATCAAGCACATTTAGAATAATTATTTGAAATATTTCAATTCTATAACGATAAACAATAAAGAATTCATAAGATAGTCGTTGCCCATTTTGTTCCCTTCTTTTTTTTTACGACAATTTATCATTATAAAGTTTCTGTAAGAACTTAATCGAACTATACTTAAAGTTGAAGAGGAGTTTACAAATTTCTCCTCTATTTTGATCCAATAAATATCCTCTCATGTTTATTATCTCACCGTTATTGGAAAATCTAGAACAAAAAAGACTGGAATATTATAGATGAATATTCCACGACATGACTTTAATCTGATTAAGTTTATCCTTTAAAATAGATGTCCTATTTTCATATATTCTAAGCACGATGAAAATAAATCACATAAAGGGTAATTGAAAGACTCCCCCGCACCCTTTCCTAAGATTTATTCTATTTAGTTTAACCTTTATACATGGATTTTCTTTAACATAATGATGTTTGATAGAGGTGAAAGATAGAGGGATAATGTAAATTGAAAAAAATCGATTGCTCGTTTCCTTTTTTCCTCCCAGTTCATCAGTTATTCATCTTATATTGAAATTATTTTGAGAACACCCACTAATACTACGTTAAATATCGATTTAATAATACTATAAATTTTATTAAGAATATAAAGAAGAGGTAAATCAAACTAGAAGCATTTCACCATCTAGATTGTTTCCGGGATGTGTAAATATTTTTAACACATTTGCCAAGATGGTAACGAAATATAGTAACTTTAATTAATGAAATCAAATATTTCTTGTAAGGTTTGGTAACAAAATAGTTAATAAAAAGTTATATCGTTTAATAAACCTCTAAATAAGGGTCTATATTTGCATAATTACTTCAAGCCCTATTGTTTTTCCTTTCTTATTCCCTTTCTTTTTAATTAACTTCAATAGGGATTCAGTTGTCTTGAATGTATGGAGATTCGGTTTAAAAAAATTTAAATATTCGGCAATAAAGTAGTTATTGTGGGAAAATCAATTTTACAAGAGTAATCAAATCGTTAAAGAAATAAACATGATATTTAATCAAATCGGTTGCGGTATATCAAAATCCAAATAAATTAAAAAATTCAGTCTAAATTGTATTATTTGCTCTACCGGAAAATTTACTTTTCCAATTTAAAATATGGTGCACCTACTAAAAAAAGGGAACGAAACATACTCAAATCCCAATAGACTTTAACCATGATGTTAAAAATGAATTTTCCGAAATTTCAACCGTAACAATCGATATTTGGTTATACATAGATATAATCTTGAAAGGAAAAATCATTGCAGAAATGAATAAACTTGACAAGAGCCTAAACGTCGCAATTAATCAATATAAACCAACAATCCAAAACTCATATGTATAAATCTAAAGCTACAATGATTAATGTTTCGTGATCTGGAAATTCCGGGAGAGGAAAAAATTTCATTCCATATTCCCAAATCATTTTTTTTTCGAGCGCGCAATAAAAGAAAATAAATATTTGAATTGTGGCAATTATAAAAACTAATTAAGAATTATATTCGCTTCAATTCTATTTTAAATAACAATCGACAGAGATGAATTAAAAAAAGAAGCAATAATCGTTTTTATATAGCCAACGAGTGAATTGAACTGTATTAAAATCGATTTTTTAAAAGGTAAAAAAATCCAGTTTACAGATATTGCTTATATTTGTTTTGTTTTTTTTGATTGGTTGATAGAAAAAAATCTGATTTATTTTACGTATATTTTATAAATCCGTAGACGTAGAAATGATTTATTCCACTAAAATTCTTGTCTGTTTCTTTGTTATGACTGAAACACAATATTGTTTTGCCAATTTGTTTTATAAATATCCCGCTGTAATTTCAATAAAATCAATCTAACGAATTCAATATGCGGAAACAATATTTCAAATACAATTTCTATGTATGAAACAAAACAGAAAAAAAAAACTAGCAACGTTTTGTAAATTCAATCAATTATTCAAAAGTGAAAGAAATCAATCAATCAAAATTCTTCAAAGTCCATTTCACCATCCTTGAGGGAATTCTAATAAATGTGACAACAGGAAATTTGTGTGTGTCGGACTTTGTCCAAGGAGAATTTTGGAATTGCCATTGTTTCCACAATAATATTGATGAGCTTACCACCATTATTCCCAATGCTATCACTTATACTGTCACCTAATACAAACGCATGATTTATAGGAACAACAACTATTGAAATTTCCAAAAAATCACTCAGTACAAGGTTTTTTAAAAAAAATGTGGTCGATTCTTATGAAACTACCTATTAGTTGGCGAGCGATTCAAAAAATATTTCAATATAAGGGGTCTCTGGAGATCATTTTATCAAAATTAATACCTTGTGGTTCATTTGGAAGTCGGTCAAAAAATGCTCGTTCCTGACGATGTCGCGATTTTCAAAAAGTAGTCAAAAACATAAAATAATTTACAATGTTAGAATGACTTAAAGATCCTCCCAACATTGTTTTTTTTTGTTTTTCTCCATTTTATTCTGGAACAGGTGGAAATGTTTCGCATTGGAAAAAAACTATAAAATCACTACTAGGAGTATCTACGAGTCATTCTCATTCGATTTGCGTGCTTACTCGTTTTCGAAAATTGCGACATTATCCAAAATAATCGTTTTTACGAGCTACGAGGTTCTAATTTTACTAAAATGGTCTCCAGGGACCGTTCCACAAAAGCTTGGAATATTTTTCGAATCGCTCGCCAACTAATACTAGTAGTTTCATTAGAATTAACAACATTTAAAAAACACCCTATAAATACCATCAGGGGGAGGCTTATTAATTTTCACTTATCGTCATTGATGTATTTCTTATGAATTGCAAAACATATCGATGATAATCTGTTAAATTGAACGGAATAATGAATAGATTACCATATAGACCTGAATTTCAATTCGTGAATTAATCTCCGTTGTAATTATTTCTGATCATTTGTATGACAGATCGATTAATTAATAAATAAAATACAAGGTAGTCCATACAATAATTATTATTGTTTTCACTAGTGTAAATGACGATAAAAACGTCGTTTCTCAAACTATAAACTGAAGACTGGAGTTTCAACTAAACAATCTTAAATAAATTGGCAAGTTTAACTGATCATCAGACTTTACACCAACAGATTTCTTCTAAATGTTTTCAAGAAATTATGAGATATATGAAGCATTTAAGAGAGTAAACAAGAAAGTAGTTCCAATAAAATCAATTTAATCAACAAAAGTTTCTTAAACAATAATATTGGGTATAAACTAAATTGAACAGACTGCAAATAACCAGTAGAGACATCTAATAAATTATGCATAGAATGAAGCCTGAATTGGGAAATCCAATGGCTTTACCCAAAGGGATCTTTCAATAGAGCTTTCCACTTCGTCAACAGTCACAAAATCTATGAGGGTGCAATTAATTGTTAATAATTCATCAACACAAAATGACATACACCTAAATTATAAACAAGTTGAAATACAATCTGGCCTATCTTTTGAACATATACAATAAAATTTTAATATGTAACGTACTGTATTTTAAATTCATGAATATTGTATATTTTAAAAAGAATTTTTAAAGAATATCTTGGGTTACATTAAAATTAGACAAATCCTAAATAATTTGCATGTGATTTAAATGTCACTAAAATATTTAATAGAAATACAAAAATAAATCGATAGATATCTCAATAATATTAAAATAAATTCGGGGTAATTTAATTTGAATTAATCCACCTAATAGATGTAAATTTCAACTGTATAATTTTAGGCCTTTAACTGAATTTTAATTAACAACATTTACTTCTCTTTAACGTTAAGATAAATTAATTCAACTACCATTTACGTACATATAATAAAAAATTCTAGGTATGTAGTAAATTTTATGAGATTACCATTGAATTGTACGATAAACCTTCCGAATTTCAAATATGTAAATTTATAACAAGTAGATTTAGAATATATCTGTAGATGACCTCTATAACTTCTCCCCGTCTACTAATCCGAAAGTAAAATTGGATGGAATTATTAATGAGCAACTAGAGGCAATAAATATTATACACATGTGTCCCAAGTGTACTTATACGTTTTCATCCATATAGTATACAGTTGAAATATCGATTTCTACCAAATTTTCAATGTGTAACCATTGGTGGATGCGCCCATATACATTTTTCTATTCGAATATCGACAAATCCGTCTAAACTAATTATATAAAGAGAACATTCATGGAAAATTAACGTGATAATTTACCAAAAGAAGGAAACTTTACTCAAAAGGGACCATTTATAATGACCATCTTAATCACTAATCACATAGGAATTGATGAGGAAATGAATAGAGAAGGGTGTGTAAAACGTGTAGACGAACTTTTACTATTAACCAACACTGGTGTTCGTGGCGATGATGATCACGATGATTCAGCAAATTACGCTATTGCAGAAGAATTTGCAGACGTTTTTGTATTATAATTTAAAAAAAGATAAGATCATATAGAAGGATAAATAGAGTCTTCATTAATAAACTAATCCCACTCTAACAAATAACAAATAAAAAGTTGATGAAATTCAGGCTATGTAAATGGAAAAAACTTTGCAACAACAAAAAAATACAACATGTATTCCAGTACAGTACCGTATTTTTTCTAAATCAATACTCTAAAATAATTCGATTGAGTAATTTTCAAAAAATAATGGAAGCTAATAGCAAATATCTAAACTAATGGATCAATTTGTTGTATATACAACAAATAAATCCGGATATATCCAAAGGAAAAGAACAGAAATTCTATAATACTGTTACAGGAAATGGGAAGATTATACGGATAAAAGAGAATCAACAATATGTGGACCGACATAAATGATATAAGGAATTTTAAATAAATGTCCAATTTAAAAAAAAACACAGGAATAAAAGTTAATAATACTCTTTAGAAACATAAAAACATGTTCGAATAACATAAAACATAAAATGGGATGATACAATAAGCTTTCAATTTTTTACAAGTTGTTCCCTGGAAAACGATTCTTGTGAATAATATTAGCCCTTGTAGGCCTCGTACAAACACATATGTAGTGCTTAACAATTATTCATTTACAGAAATAACAAGAATTGATAAATATTTAGAGAATACTTCGGTCAAGATTAGACAAGTATTCAAATGTCAGCATTGTTTATGTGCTTTAGATTCAGCTTTTAGCAGAATATGCAATTTTATTTTAACCAAAAGCGAGTATCTGACTACAGAATGGAGGCTCCATTTTTCGCCAAAACTTGAGCCTCCAAACCAACTTACAAAACTAAAATTGTTGCTCTTTTTTCCGATGTACAATGACTTTATTTAAATTTGATACCCTGAAAATTAGTTTAAAAAATCACTAAATCATGTTAATTAGAAATACCTGTAAAAATCTTCCTGTTTTTGCTTTAAGACGACCAATCATTGATTAATTGTTAATTAATATCAAATAAATTTCTGGGCTATTTAAGAAATTCACAAATTTTTGTTAATTTCCACTTATTAAAATTAATAATAGTCTTAATTAATATAAATTTTGGTTTCATTTGATAACTGTATGTTTTTCAACTTAGATACTAGTAAGTGGTGAAGCACTTGTAAATAAAAGACATACTTATGATTAGAAGCACTATTAAGACCCTCATAATGCCCAGTTAACGAGCTGAAAAAATTACACTGTATCAGACAAGTAGGTATAGCCAGACTAATCTTGGAGTATAACAATTAGTGTGGACCAAAAAAAAAATCTAATTCTCCCTCGATAATAAATTAAAAATAAAGTCTAGAATCAGATTTTTTATAACCATGAAACAAAGAAACAATAAAACATTACATACTCGTTAATAATAATTAATTAGTTATACAGTAAACCCTCGTTAGTACGAACTCGTCGGGACTGAAAAAAGTTAACATTGTTCGTCTTAACGAGATTTCGTTCTAGCTATGAGAATATTAAGAAATTTTGTTGAGACCTCCATTTGTATTCGTATTACTGAGGTGTTCGTGTAAACGGGGTTCGCTTTAACGAGGGTTTACTGTATTAACTAAATAGTCATTTACACAAACTGATATATTTAAGTCACGTGTTCCCAATAAAAATATATTGTGGATTAGGAAATATGAATTTCATTGTACAAAACCACATCGTTGAAATTACATTAGACATTCCGTATTTAATATTAAAAACAACACAAAAAATTACATAATCTCATCTAATATGGATACAGTTTTGCATATGTAAAATAAAACCTAGATTCGCATGTTTTTTATTTAACAATAATAACCCAAAAAGAAAACAAAAAAAAACACGAATGACCTTCATGTAATCACAATCACACAATTTTGCCTACAATCAAACAATAATTAACAATCAAGACTTAATACCACAGTTTCCTGTTAAACTTAACGGAAATTTAATTTGATGTGATAAACCTGTGCATGTAATAATCATTATTCTTTTACTACCTGACAGAAAATTTTATTAATTGACAACAACAACAAAAAAAACATGTAATACAGTAACGAGTCATTTTTCTTAATTTATTGCTTCATCTATCTTAATTAAATTTACCTGATTTTGTCATATAACAAAAAAATAATAAACTGCTAGATCGGTAAATAAACTATGTTGGCATGACCACGACCCCAGAAAAAAAAATGTATCACCCCCATTACAGTAAAAATGGGGTGAATAAATTCCACTGAGGCAAAACACAAAGTCATTAATTTTTGATCGTTATAATTTAAATATGGGAAATTTTATTGAAATTCTCATCTTCTAACAAAAATAATTAAAATAATTGTTCAAAAGTCGACAATAATGTTATTGTCAATTATCACAAATTTATCAATGTTTTTTATTTGAAATGACAACAGCAGGCAAATAATTAATTATCAATTCGAATAAAAATTATGGATAGAAATTTAATTAAAACATGCCTGTTAAATGACAACACTGATAATTTTTGACAAAAACAATAAACAAACATTCACTGTTTTTATTTATTATTATTATTATTATTATTATTAATTCAACGTACCAACCCTGAAAATGTGCACATACACACATAAACAAATTAAAAACTATTGCTGCAATCAATCTAAAATGACACAAGTTGAAATAAAGGGGTGGTAAAAAAAGATAAATTTCTAGATACTGTCCACACAATATCCGTACAAATTTCTTCTATAACATTAAACAAATACGGAAATAGAACGAACAAATAAATCATATGTGTGACAAAAATATATATTTCTTTCAATTCTTATTTTCTCCCTTATTAGAAAATAATGAGAAATAAATGTGTTCCTTACACGTAACCCCCGTATTAATTTACAATATTCTCGTTGTACTGTCAAAGTGAATGTAATTGAAGTAATAAGTAGATATGTTAGAGAAATATTAAAGGGGTTGTTTTTCATGGAATTTGCATTACTCGATGATTACCCTTTTTTAGCCTACAGAAATATGATCATATTACCTATAAACTATAAACAAAATAAAGAAGAAACGTATTCCTGTATTAACTTGCTTGTTTATCAATATTATAACAACAGGATTAATCTTACAAAATACACAAAACACGTTATCCTTCCATCTTAAATTTTGTATTATGATCAATAACGACTCCCTTATCAACATAATTATATTGAAAATCACTGATTTGAAAGTAGAGGAAATGATACATTTCGTATAATCTAAAACACGGTCAGTTTATACGTGAGTTGACTCGTTTCCAATTCGTAATCCCTGTTTGATTGCACAACAAAGAAAGTCCCTCAAATCTGGATATAATCGTTCTTTAAGAAGGATAATTGACCTTTATTATTATTTTCAGTAGTGCATTACAATCGAGATGTAAACTAGAATTAATTTTAGGTAATTCAATTCTTTTATATTTATTTTATAAAAAGAGAACGAAGAAAGAATCATAAAAGTTTAGCTCTTGTATCAGGAAACATGTCATAAAAGATAATGTTTTATAGTATCAGGGATATAACAAAACATTTTTTTTTATTATTTCTCAATAATTTTCTCGATTAAATTACAACAATAAAATACTGTAAACGAAATCGATCAACATTTTGTTAATGAAATCTTCATATGAACATTAATTTGCTTCATTTTTGTCCCAAATAAACTTATTTTATCTAGGTATTTCATTAATTATAAAGGCTATCTATACCTGATGAGTCGGCAAGAATTTGTGTGTATTTATAGGGGCTGAAGAACTGTATATTTGATATTCAAATTATAATTGAATTTGAATATCGTGTGAACTTATTAGATAACTTTAATTTTTAATATACAGGGTGTCCTGTAAGACGCGCATTTCCTCCTAAGAGGCAGATAGGAGATGAAATTCCAAGACGAAAAGTCGTATAACATTTTGTTATCTGACGCACAGGTGATTAGTAATTAATTAATTGTAGTAATTAACTAATTGTAAGTAGCCAATCAGGTCCCCTCTTGGTTTGAACGGCTGTCACGTTTCACCGTCAAGACTCTTTCCTTCTCTCTTTTTATCGCTATAGCGAGTAGGCCTGCGATATATCGATAATAATATACACTACTTTAATAATTGATA
>JAZBGW010000071.1:0-13302 GCA_037464815.1 Mylabris variabilis
AAAACAAGCGAGAAATCGTGAGTCAAACATTGCCCATTTTCATAAAAAGTATTGAAGCGCAGCCTTAACTCAATGCTATAAACCTTTGTCCATAATTTAGTGTACCGAAAAGACAACTGCTTTATAATTTATTAGAACTAATTTATTTCTTCTAGGGACTCCAATCTTTGGTCCAAATCTTGTAACGCCACCCACTGTAGCCTTTCAATATTAACAATTTTTTTTTGCAAATTACAAGAGGAAACTATTATTTTCATATTTACTTCATTTTTAAATTTGCTAAATAGTAATTTTTCATTCAATATTGCGTAATTTACAAACATCAACGTCGATTTTCCCCTATTTACAAATACCATAAAAGGGCGTTTTTAGCTACAATAAGTAGTTTGGATGTTCTTCTTGAAGTCCTATAGCAATTATTCTTTTCTATTAATAAATGATAAGAATTACAGCGATTTTATTGCCACTCTTCATAGATCTGTATACAATAATGTTTTAATTTTCATGTTAATTAGTTTTTTTTTAACCTTTATCCTGATTTTTGCACTCGCCTACATGAACGTTATTAGACGAACAGCTCGCAACTTTTCATTAATTTAATTAGATACGCGTTTTTTAATTAATTACAACGTGAATAGTATCATGTAACAGGACTTTTTTTGAAACGAAACATTTGTAATGTTGATATCTCACCTCTAATTGTACACCAAATAAATCCCTGGATCTATCCTGTTGATTTCGCAATTCACTTTTCGGATGATCAGCCTCATCAACTGTCGGTATAATATTCTCAATAGGACTCATCTGAAACACAATGAAGATTTGTTTTTAATTAAATAACAAATAATTAATTTATTTGTATTAGTTTTGATAGACAATAGTGCGAACAAGACTTGATGGAAATAATGTGTAAAGATCCGTGGAACCGTTATCTACAAACACATAACACTCTGGATAGGAAGTGAAAGGATCGACGATGATGATCATTGGAAAGATAACAGGATTACATTGATTTTCGGTCCGTACTCATCTATCAAGTTTTCATATCAAACAATTTTCTATTATTTATAATTTTAACAATAAATAAATCTTAATCAATCATGTTAGTGTTTTATATTCATTATTTATTGATCTTTGCCCGATACATTCCATGTCGTGATTGCACCGCACCGCATACATTCTGTTCGAATTTATTAAGAAATAGACCGTAAAATTTCTTATTAGACAAGTGCAACAATTGCTAACACGATTTATACTCGATTACAACATTTTTTTTCTCTAGAAAGAAGCAATTGTATTATTCGATTCATGATCGAAACTTGAAGAGATTGTGTATATTTATATCTGTGTTAACTAGTTTAACAATTTTTTCGCTCCTGAGAATTTTGAACTTTTACTTTTACCAATAACAACAAATCGAACAGAAATAATTCGTGATTAATGAAAGTCAATTACAGATTTCCATGTTTGTTCACTTTCTTTGACATTTTCACAAGCAAAGGTCGTAATTATTTCAAGTTTACAAGCCATAGTAAAAAGGCACTGAGTGTGTCTGTGTGTGTGTAGATTTGTAGGAATCTTGTAGGTAAATGAATCTATAAATAGCTTGATTTTTATTAGAATTATATCGATGTTGTGCCGACCTTGTCTTTCAGCGGCTCTGTGTTTGTGTTTGTATCGCTGTGACCTTACCTATGAGCTGTTTAATTTAAACTACAATCTTCAGGGCCGGGTTTAGTGCTCAGGCAAGTCGGGCACTACCTGAGGACGGCAAAATTACGACTCAGTGTCATTTCAGCAGTAAAGGAGACATAGTAGAAGCTTTTAAGCTATTATTGAGCAAAATTATTGACTCTCAGTCTACATTTTTTAAAAATATTTTTCATAAAGCCGTATCTCTTGGCGAATTTTTCCAATGCATTATCAAAAAATATCTATTTGGACACTTTTAATTGATTTTTGAGTTGGACTCCCGACTTTCAATTAAGATTTTTTGACATTTTCGCCTTAAATTATAATTTTTATCGAATTTTGTTATCAAGTTGTCAAAAATAGAAAATTTAGTCAAGTTTGGTGGATTTTTAAATTAAACTCTAACTCTAAGCAAAATTGTGACGCTTTTGGACCATTTTTGCACTAAAATCACAAAGTTTCTGCAATACTGTTGAAATATGAAAAGGAGTTACTCTAACAATTAGTTAATTTTAAAGCTAAATTCTAGTCGCCTAATCTAGATGTTGGAATATTTTTATTTAAATCATCAATTTTTAGTGAACTCCAGTTTCAAATTGTAGTGAGAAAAAAAATTATAAAATTTTTGAGCGATTTTTAGCTACATTCTCAACTTTGATTTTAGATTTTAAAACATTTCCATTATTAACCTTCAGTTTTTCTATAGAATCGTTCAAAAAAGGGCATTCAAACACCTTTAGGTATAAAGTTTTAGAACTGAATTCTCCACTTTAACCTAGATTTTAGGACACAGTGGTCCTAGATCATCAATTTTTTACCAATAAAAAGAGTGCATATATTATAGACTCTTGGCAACGACAAATAATTCAATAGAAGTAAACTAAGTACATGTATCTTTTTGAGAAGGTCCCTCTACTTTACTCTGCATAGCACCCCGCAAAAATAGCGCCGGCCCTGGATATTGGACATCTATATTATTGATTCTTAAATATTGATGAAAGATTTACCATCATGCTGATAAAAGAGGGACCAGTTCAATTGAAAGGTCTTTTATTATATGAAAGAGCACTAAAAAATCGATAAGATGTGCAAAGATCGCAATTGACACATTCAACTAAAAATGATCGTGTGTTTTGTTTTTATTTTCGCATTTTTTTTAAAAATCACAAGTGACACAAAATTTTGGTAGCCACTGTAGCCATGGGCGGTACCTATCCTAATGACGGCCCTGGCAATCTTCTATAATTCTCGTTATTTCAAGTACAATCAATCGAACTATTAATAAACAAAACATGTGTGTTATAAGTGGATGGAAAGTTGGCGAAATCGACAAATTTCACTTGTCACTTCTGGAAAAATGTTGTTTAAATAATAGCCAGAATGCAATTTGATCTATTCTAGAACTTATAGTTTTGCTTTTATTATTATTATCATTATTATGATAAAATTGAGACTTTCCCTAGTGAGTGGACGTCGTCAATAGGAATACGAATGAAATTAGATATATACCAATTTAGTCCATATTTCAAAATCAACTACAATTTCAAATTCTATGATTAAACCACCTACAACTTTCTCTCTACCTTATTACTTTTGTGGTTATTATTATCATCATCATCATCTATCTCCTACACTATTTCTATAAAAATATCAAGAACCACAAGAAGAAATAGAAGACGAACAGAAAAAACACGTTCCCTATTTAACATGCAAATGTACCGGGTGATTTACCTAAAACGAAAAGGTCTTATAAGAACTCCCATTATTTGGCTAGCGATTCGAAAAATATTTCAAGGATTAGTAGGATGGTACACACGGTTTCATAAATAAGTGGACGGTTTCTGTGCGGCTGTGTAAAACAGGCTTTTGTGGGTGGTCCTGACAATGTAACAGAATTTTAACAGGGCACAATTTCGTAAGAAAGATATTCAATCGGAGGAAGGGGTGGGGCTACTGACGTTACTAAATTATAGATATTTTCTGTTAAGATGGTGTTTCTACAAACTTGGCATTGTGCAAACTCGTTCTAATACCTCTCACCTACCCACTTTCTTACCCCCACGAGGGAACCACCCTGATTCACACGAACCGAAAATGTGATATTTTTCGCTCAAGACTTGCCCACTTTTTCTTGAAACCGTGTGTACCTAGAGATCGTTTTAGCAAAATTATTATCTTGTAGCTTATTTGGAAGTTGGTCAAAAACGCTCGTTTCTAACGATCTCGCGATTTTCAAAAACTAGATAAACGCTCAAAATGATTGAGAATGACTCGGAGACCTTCCCAATATTGATTTTTTTCGTTTTTCATAATCTTATTGTGAAACAGGTAGGTGTGTTTCTCATTTTTTCTAGAATGCAATGGAGGAAATTAAATCAATCAATGTTGGGAGTCTTAGTCGTTTAGCGCATTTAGCTCGTTTTTGAAAATCGTTACATCCTAGGAAACGAGCGTTTTTTGGCCAACTTCCAAATGACCTACGAGTTTCGAATTTTGCTAAAATTTTCTCTAGGGACCCTCCTATAAATCCTTGAGATATTTTTCGATTCACTCGCCCAATAATGGAAGTTGCCATAAGAACTTTTCGTTTTAGGTGAATCACCCGGTATTGCCGTTATACAATTAATTGTAAATATTGACTAAAATCTGTAGATTGTTTTCGGAAATTTACTGTTGCCATTGGTAAACATTTCACAAGACTTTTGTGGAAACGTCGAAGGACCCAGATTACGGTTTAGAAAAAGAATCAAGTTACGTCGACTTTTTTGGCAGTCTTAATGATTTCCTGCATGCAAGATCTTCAAAAAAAAAACACAAACATAATAGAGGACACTCTGTATTAGTGACGGAAAAAAAGATAACGTTGTAGTAATTAACCGAAAAAACAGCAAGCATGTGAAATTTTGGACACTAATGGAGCATTAAAACCCAAAATTACTTTGAATAGACACCCGGAACTGAATTTTTGACCGGCAATTTTGGTTTGTAATTCAAAGACTCATTTGTGCGTGTGTGTATAGTTCATTGTTCCATGATTGCACAATTATTTCTATTTATCAACAATTTCTATTAATCAATATTAAACAATATGTAGACGTATTCTTGTAATTATAATGGAATAAAAACAAGATTAATTCTAGGATAATGGTGAAATAACAACAATAATATAGAAAACGTATCTTTATTTAAACAACAAACGAACATAATTAGTTCCAGTTAGTCTAATAGTGTATCAATGATCTTACGCACTATTAAGTAGCGGTAGCATTAAAGAAACTATAATTTCGTACAAGTTCAACCCTATAATCAGTGTTTCATGCTTCCACAATTTTGCAAACCTTCTCTTTCATTATTTTTAAAAAGTTTACAGTTAGAATACTTCTTGATAATATTAACGAGACAGATATGTGCAGATGTCATTTTACAGAATTGTCATGACTTGATAAATCTCAAAATACAAAAGTATATAAATCATATAGAATCACAACTGACATAGTCTCTCTCTCTTGTGCATATATTCTATATTCAAGAGTCTTAAAGGTACGCTTTTTTATTTTCTATACAGTACAAAATAATGGCAGTTTTCGTCCCAACTTCCGCATATATTAAAGTGCGAAACTAGCATAAACTGGCAAACTATTATATCTACATCATAAATAACAACGACATATACATTAAATTATATCTAGAAAGATAACGAACGATTTTCGTGATTGAGTGTGTGTGTACTATTTGATGAAATTGGACTTCTCACGAAATATGGCATTAAAAGAATCACGATTCAAATGCAATCTGTGAATTCTTCCAGTGCCAAGGTCCGTAAGAAGAAACTTTACGAATTCCATCATTTTTTTATGTTTAAATATAGGGAAAATTTTCGAATTGTTGAGTACAACTTAACTGTTCCGATATGTATAAAATGAGATAAAAATCAAACATTAGTCGCGTATAGTTACCGCTTAACGAAAACCTATTAGAGCACAATAACTGTACACTCGAAATCTAACAGAAACGGCCGTATATATGAATTCTATCTATCCTCTATATGTTATGTATATTTGTCTATGTATGTACACCTACAGTAGATGAAATAAATGAGAATTGCACTTGAAAAACAGCGCAAGTCACAGATTAAAGACCGCCCCGAATTCAAATGTTTAGATGCACGCACGTTCCTGTTTAATCTACAGTAACAATCAGGTATTGTGACGTCATTAAGTCACGAAAATACTGCAGTAATCATCGCCAATATAACAGCATTATTAAATCATAAAAAAACAACAACAACAAAATTAGAAAATCGTTAATCTTGAAAATTTTCGACTCGTTTTACTACGAAGAATTTTGGTTTAATTATTTGGATAATTTTAGATGCGAGTCAATAGTTTCACTACCTTGTGTGTATTTTTTGATCAATAATAATGCCCGACGATAATAACCTTTCACATTGATTTTTACAGCCCGTGCTGAATATTACGATGAGTGAACTTTGCGTATAAATTCAGAATTCGATAAGGGTTGATGTTGCTACGGTAGCTTGCGTGATTTACGGTGATTTTCAGTCGGCTCTTTTAATGTGCCAACTCATGAAAAATTCAACACTATTTCTACTTATTAAACGAAATAAATGGAAATAAATCTAGAAAACGTGAAAAAAATCGAATTCTTCTGTTGTTTAGGTGGATTAATTTGTCGATTTTGGCGGTACCGCTTCGGTTCGGTGCATCCAACAAACGCAGCCATTTTGAAAAATAATCCAATATTCTAGTGAATCGTATGATTGTAGACTAGGAAATCACTCAAATGCTTGAAAGATTCGCTGTAAAAACAATTATAGACAATAACAACAAGTATTTTTACGTAAAAAATTCAATTATGTGTGCAAAGAGCGCAAATGTCGCATTAATAATAAACTCCGGAAATCTTCCAGACACTACCAACAGATATCGTAACGTTTGTCGTTGAAACAACACCAAGAAATGGGAAATTCACACAAAAATTCGTCAAAGTAGGGGAAAGGGGCGGATCCACTGACTGAACTGAAAGCACTGAAATTCACATGAAAACTGTAAGTATGAAGGTGGCAACTTTGACGTAGTTATTCAAATGTTTCAACAATACAACAATGTAACGCCTGGCAACGGTAGCGCATGCGTTTTTTTTCCTCTCCACTATCCGTATTATATACCTATACAGAGTTAATCTAAGGTTTGCTTATTTTATAAAACAACCGGAAGTTTCCGTCATGCAACACTGCCACACAATTCCCGAAACAACGAATAAAAAGACTTGAAATTGAAAAACACACACATATACACAAATACATACACAGAATATTGCAATGTAAAGTCTGTCAAACAGGATAACACCACTATCCAACAACGACTAACCCTAAAGCAGCTGTAATGGTGCTAAACAGTACAGGTGGCAGACGTTCTAAGTACAGGTGTTACACTTAGCCCTCATCATTGTGTCTCTGTAGCAAAATCAAACCAAAGACCGTTTTAATCGTCAAATTGAAAAAACTCAAACATCCCTTGTCTAGCTGTTGTCTGTTAGTTTGTCACCTGCTTGATATAATTACAAAACCCTTATGTGTTCCGGTTAGTCTTTTCAATGGGAAGAGATAGCTATTTGGCCATTTTTTTTATTTAAAGAAACAACCCTCTATCCAGAAACAGATCAGCTGGTGTGTTAATGATCAAGATATAATCAAGAAATAGTCCATATGGTTTCAGGTATTCAACCGTAATTCATTTCCGTTTATTCGTTTTAATTATGTTGTCTTTGCCATAAATGAGTAGATTTTCTTTTAAATATTGAGGAAGGAAAGTGTTGAGATACTCGCAAGTATAAGAAATAAAATTCAATAATTTTGTAAGTTGCCCAATTGAGCTAAGCTGTGGAATATCTTTGCAAAACTGATGTTCTTTTACACAATCTACCCCTATCTAGTGGTGAAATATACAGTGATGGTGTTTCAAATAGGTACAGTGGCGATCGAAAATAAGAGACCGAGTCTTGAGCGAGAATTTCCATATTTTCGTTACTGTGACTCAGGTTGTTTCTCACGTGAGGGTAAGAAGGTGGGTAGGTGGGAGGTATTGTAAAGAATTTCAGACATAACAAATTTGTAGAAATTATTTTTTCTATTCAGGTAAATACCCAAAATGGCATCAGTAGCCCCACCTTCATCTTCTGACTGAATATCTTTCTTCCTAAATTCTGATCTGTTAAGATTCTGTTACATTATGACGATCGCTCTCATAAGCCTGTTTTACACAGCCGCACAAGAGGTGGTCTCTTTTTTTTAATCGTCACTGTACATAGAATATTAATACTGCGCACCTTCATGATGTGAGCATGAATTCGACGAATATCGACAGAAACTGACCTCAACTGTGTACAGTCTTGAGCTAGGAATAGCACGTTTTTTGTTTCGTGTAAATTGAGCTGTTTTTTTCGTGAGGGTAGGAAAATGGACAAGTAGAACGAGTTTCTACCATACTAATTTGGTAGAAAATATTTGTCTGTTCAGGTAAAAGGCACCCTTATCTTCTGATATCTGTGAAAATTCTGTCACATTGTCACAGCCTCCTTCAAAAGTGGTCTCCTTTCTATACTCATCACTGTAGGTACAGTAGGGTGCACAGAAATTGTTACCACTCTTGAACTAAAAATATCCCCTTTTTCAGTTGTGTGAATCAAGCTTTCGCCATCTTCAAGCAAAGAAGGTGTTGCGATGGGAACAGATAGGGGTAAAATAAATTTTTGAACTTTGGAAATGCAGTAACAGTTACTTTCTTATAATAATAGAAAAGCAATTACCTACTCTGTAAATATACAACCTAATTGCACCTACGATTTTTGGTTGGATGTTTTTCCGTTCAAATACACAGCGTCACATTTTCAGTGTACTCGACTGTATATTGCGGACAAATATTATTACTGCACACCTTTGATTTGAGCATAAATTCGAACATCATTGACAGAAACTCAACTCAACTATGTACAGTGACGAGCATATAAAAGAGACCAGGAGGAATGACACGTTTTTGGGCTCGTGTGTATCGAGCTGTTTCTCTAGTGATGGTAAGAAAGTGGACCATAGAAAATATTTGTCTGCTCAGGTAATTATCCAAAAAGATACCAGTAACAGCACCTTCATCTTCAAAAGTCTGTTTTACACAGTCCCACAAGAAGTGGTCTCTTTTATATACTCATCACTGTACCTATATTAAGTGTCTTTGTTGCACAACACCCAGATTTACGATTTTATATTATTAATGTGTCAAAACTATTGCGTTATGGTTGTAAACGTACTGTTTTCATAAATGCGACTTTGACAACAAACGTTGAACTAGGCTTAAGTGTGTACTAAGGGCACAAGACGAGCACTTTTAGAAAACAAATTAAAATATTGATTAATTCGAACTAGATTTACGATATAAATGTGTTTTTGAAACCTTAATTTTTCTACATTTATCAAATCCTATAACAGATAAGAAAATAGCATGAAAGCAAGTAATCATGAAAAATAAGTTGCATGTATAAAACGGTTATGTAAAATAATTTCCCCCAGTTATTATTTATTACTCATTGAATATAATAATTCAACAGAACAACAGAAAAATTATCTAAAATAATTATCAAAAGATGCGCAAGCTTCCATTAAAATTATGTAAGAATTGTTAATAGAAAAAGATAATAAACACAATTTCCATTTAAACAACATTACCCTAATTGTAATTAACCGGTTTTTGTTGCTTAAAAATAGTGTAAGATGTCAACAAGTGTCCATTTCTCTCTTCTAGTTGCTTTCCCATCAAATCTGGATCTAGGTAAATGAGATTTTTTTCGTAGAAAAAAATAATTAACTCTTTTTACTGTTTTGTGGACGACGGAAAATGGGATCTTTTACATTGTACAGTTTAGTAATTTTCAGTGCAGTCATGTTTGAAGTCTCACGTTCAATCTGCCGCAACGAATACAATTGACGACGATAACATTAAGTTATTTTGTAATCAGAGCAAAATGGTCACAAACTGGACGTGAGTTCAAATTGGATTTCTGCAAATCGAAAAACAACAAGACAGAGAAAGACGAAGTAGTCGAATTCTAACTCACAACATCAATTTGATTTGTTGTTCTTCTATTTATGGCGACTGTTTAGCAAATTATGTATTTCTAAATGGACTTTCTCTCTATATCTAGATTTAAAGCCAGATAGTAAAAAAAGACTCTCTTCTATTATTAGAAATTTTCAAGTATTTTTTTGAAAAATGAACCGGAATATGAAATCAATTTGTTGTAATAGATACGAGTTGATGTTGTGTTCCTATTGCATTCTTAAAGATGTTTATACAGTCGAATTTATAGATTGATTTCTATTCGGGCGGATCGATAATGAATGGCCTTTCTATTATTAAAATTCGTTACAAATTAGGATAATTGATTGAAATTTGAATAAATTTTTAAAACTTATTTGATTTTTTTTCAAACAAAATCGTGTCGTTTAAATGAGGAGAATTCCAGAATTATCAAGTTGATCAAACAACCAAACGTATAAATATTTACCTTTTAATTTACCTATTACCATGATGTTTAATAATAATAAAGGTTTTAAGTAATTTTCCTTTACTCGTGTATATTTTGCAGATCCTACACACATCCATCGATGGAACATACGCCTTCAGTGTTTTTCCTTTAATACATCTGTTATTCTAGTTTCACTTTCATGTAGTTGTACTTAATTGGGTTACCTGATCGAGCCAAATATAGCCAGATTTATTAGAATTATTATAAAATTATATTAGTAATAAATTGGTAATTTTTCCATAATTTTTTCAGTTAATTTTATTGTCTAATGCAGCATTGAAATCTCCCAACTTTGTATATGTTATTAGATAATTGATAGAATAAAACAATAAAACAATTTGTCGACGATGATATAAATCATTGTGTAGGTGTTAAATCAGGCTAATAAAAGCCTGAGAATGAACAATTTCAGGAAGTTGCATCGTTTAACCTAAGGTATAATGTACACACCCTTATTTGAAGTGAACTGTGGGCGCTCAGATAATAATTTACAGGATGTTGTTAGTTTTATACAACAAATCCTCCTTATATTTTATTCCACATTGTGTTAGTCTATTAATAGACATTTTCAAAAAAAAAACAGGGTGAACCAACCGAGAAGTTGACATTATCTACATAAAGAGAGGGTGCGGAAGGAAATTCACGCATCTGTGGCTAGTTCACACGACCATATATTGTAAAATAAACGGTTTTTGGGTAATTTCAACTAAAAACTCAACAACAACAACACCAAAATAAAGTGCTGTCGTTGAACAAAAATCTATAATAATTGACTTTCAAATCGACTTTCATTTATACGAGAGAGGTCATTTATGCATCAAACCTTCACCTTGTTACAAGCATTGTTGAGTTTTTCATGAAACAATGCTGGAGATTAGTAGTTTGGGGCTTCAGCCACCACCTACATTTAATATTTAAACAATAAACCAACCCACTGGCAGTGTAGAGATAACAACAACAACAACAAGTAGAGTTCAACAGCCTCCTACACCTTTCATTACTGAACTTACATTGGAATCATAGTGATGCAAAGAATGTGTGAATTAAATAGATTCGAATTCGAATTTAAAAAAAAAATGTGTATCGAACAAGTCTATCTCAATATTACGATTTCCAATAAACTTCAACAATCAGTGTTGTAACAATATATTTAGTTACGGTCAAGGAGCAACACCACCAAGATATCGTATGAAAAAAGAACAAGCTGATAGAACAATGGAAATAAGATCATTTATTTCCTGTATTAATGAAATGAAGAAACACAATTTTTTTGAACTGAATTCGTTGATGAATCAGATTTCCTAAATTGTTGAGAATCAAAACACTCTCCACCATCAAGGTTGGATAATTACAGTGATTGGGAGGGAGAATTGAATCATGTTATGGATTGTTGATTTTCATACTGACTCTTGTAACAATTATCATGATACTGATGTGGAATTTTCCTTGTAAAATGGATGGAAAACGAAAAGATTATTAATCAAAGCTAACCACCGTTAAGACTTCCGCAAAAGAAGGCAACTTTGAAATTGAATATTTAATCTATATGTTAATTGAATTCGGAATTTAATGAAATTTTGGTACAATAGTTGTAAATTCAACAAAAAAATCTACAGGGCATGCTTTTATTCGTTCTAAAATCGAAAACTGGATGCGTTAATTTCATTCATTTCTGTACAAATGTTGATAAACAAACATTATACTTACAATTAATGACCATCAATCAGGTAGCATTTTAATTGATTATTATAAACATAACTGCTAGGAGGATATTTGTATTTTTAGAAAGTCATATTTACGAAACTTTACGATAATTACAGTTAGTTATATTTGAACGTATAATCTTTAAATTATCAAATAAATTGCTGTTTTTCCTCGAAAAATAAAAATATTATCCGTAAAATACGAGGGAATTTCGAAAATGGAAGACGTTAACATTGATGATTATACTTATATTAATGTTGAGGTGATTTTGTTAGAAGGGACATTATCATAGATTTCATTCCAAATAATTAATTAAGTGTTATTTGTAGCCTAAATTGATAGTTTTCAATTTCATCGCAAGCAGGTTTCTAATAAGACCAGGTCAATAAAACTACATATTGAAGAAGATGAAGAAACAAACAAATTTGTGACCATAATTATTTAAAGAGAAATTCGAGAGAAGACAACCATATACTTCTCTTCACACCTACTGTGATAATTCACACATTCATCATTTCTAAATTAATTGAACCATGAAACGTACCTAACCAGTTTCCTCAATAAATATTATAAATTTCTTTAGAATAAAAAAAATCAAGATAATCACAATCGGAACAAATGTATTGGTGATTATCGATGCCAAGGATGACCAGCTTCTTTTCAACTTTGCATCGGGAAAAAGTTCAACTTGTAAATGTAATTACAAAAACAACTAGAATTGTTGTGGATAATGAATCAATCAAGCACGATATTTATTTATAAATTACACTTGTTTTTCTACCACAATCATGGAGTAATTTGCTTATTTACGAAATCGCTTTTTTCGAAATAAAAATGAGAATTAATTGAAGCGCAACGGTAACACTTTCAATTGGTAATTTTCGGGGAGATCAAGAGAGAGAGTGATTTGAATTGTAATCAGTGAATAGCTCAAGAGAATGCCTTCCAGTTACGAGACACTCTGTACTCAGGACGTCAGGAGTGTGTTGATTTCTGTAATTTTTTGAAGAAACACTACCAAAATTCCACTAAATGTGTAAACAATGGAATTTTTTGAAATATTGATGAGAGGTCCTGTTATTTTAAATCTTCTGGAAAATAACTTTTTCAGATTCCTTTGTAAAATATTACATTTGAAATGATTATCCCTAAAGCCTTGAGCGAGACTCAACCCGGGCTTGATTGCAATTAATCCAATTTTCGATCTTATTAGTCAAATATACAATTTGAAAGTGGTTCACCTTTATTTGTCATTTTAATAACCAACCACAACATAATCTTTTTTATATCTTATTATACAAGTAAAAC
>JAZBGW010000071.1:22410-47828 GCA_037464815.1 Mylabris variabilis
ACATCTAAAAATATTTGCATAACATCAAAAATGATCAGCAATTTAATTAAAACGGCCCTTCAAATCAGAGAACAATGTAAAACTGTAAAATAAATATAAATCTACTGATTTTTGATATTTAGATCCGGCAACGCTGCAAAAATAGCGATCATGTAGCGAAATTAACCCCAAATAGTACTCTATCTCTTTTTAACATGAAGGATCCACATTTGCTATCCTTGTTCCGATACCATTTTGACGTAAGACCAATAACCAATAATAAATAACAATAACTTGACAGATCTAATAAACATAACCTAATTTTGGGAAATTTTTGCAAATATATTGGAAAAGAAAACGATGGTTTATATTCATTTTCCAGCAAATTTCACGGAAGAGGAGCACATGCTTCAAGCGAAATATCAAAAATTAAAAAAGAAAGTACGTTTGTTTACATTTAAAATTGTTGTCTTTTTTCAATATTGTTTTATGTTTAGAAAAAAGCCCTACAAGCTCTGAAAGCTCCAAAACCGGAACCAGAGAAACCGATTGCACCGAAACGGCCGGCTGAAGCACGTGATGCACGTGAAGTTGCAAAAAAATTGATAAAATCCGGTGCAATACCAGCCATTTCGAAACAACAAAAACAACCTGAACAAGGCTTTAAACGGCCAAGGGGCCTTGAACGTAAACTAATTTCAGATAAAACAGTGTGCGGTTATCAACCATTCTCTGCTGTACAGATGGATGACGGGCCAGATAATCCTGAAAATAAACCACCACGAATTAAAAACTTGTACGATACGTTTGCAAATGCTCGTGATCGTGAAGAACGCGGCCTAACCGATGTACAGAGAGAAAAATCGGATAAACCGAGACAAGGCAATACGATTTATGTGTCAGGCTATAAGATAACAGAGGAATTCTTGAAGAAACATTTCACAACAATTGGAAATATCGTCAATATTTCAATGGAAATTGAAAAAAAGTATATCCAATATTTTGAATAATTAATCACAAATCGTTACAGTGATTTATAAATATTTCAGTCGAGGTTTTATCACGTTCGATAAAGTTGAATGTGCTGAAAGGGCAATCTCTGAAATGGACGGCAGTATGGTTTCAGGCATTCAATTGAAAGTAACATTGGCCCGAAGACAACCGCAAATTGAGCCTATCAATGATGCGTCGTCGTCAGCAGCTTGGGCAACTTTAGGTAGGAATTTAAAGAAGAAAAACACGGGGGAAGATTAATTGTTGCTTTTTTTAATTTTCAGCGTCGTCACATTCCCAAAAAGGCAACCATCGCGACAAACGAGATCTAGTATCCTACGATGACATGTTCGACTAATAATTCATTTATTTATTGTTTAAGCTAATTGAAAGTAATAAAGAAAGTTAATTTAATTAGTTAATACAAATATTGTGTCGAATTTTTCAGTAAAACTCATTTAGAAAAAAAATGAAAAAACATGTATGGTAGGAGTGGTGTTGATTATTTGCTTTTATGTTGGTATTATTTGTAGTAATTTCAATTAACTTACGTTGGCGACACTTATTGCAAACATTTGACGATAGCGGGGTGTCATTTTTATAATTGCACGCCGCAAGTCATAGTAAATTTACTAAGTTTCGTGTTTATTACTTAGTTTTTTCGTTTAATTAATTACATTTCAACTTAATTTATTAAAATAACATAACTAAATAGAAAATGTCAACACAACCGCATAGTCGCAAAAGAGTGTGTTATTATTATGATAGTAAGTATTTTTTTAATTTGGTTAATTTGTTAATTTTTTTTCGGAATTTATCGATTTCTTGTGTATTTAACGTGCAATTTTATCAATTAAACTATTACAATCCGAATCATCGTCGTAAATTTCCAAATACAATTTTCGAATGTATAAAATGAGAAATGTACGATAGACTCGGTCGCCCATAGTTTTCTCGTGTGTTGATTGGTTTACTGTCTACGTGATGTAATGATGACGCTGTTTTCTACAGTGCTATGATAACAATTTTTTTATTCATTCGTCAAGTAGTTGGATTTGAAATTTTCTGTATTTTCCCTGTAATAATTTTAATTATTTTTTTTGTTTATTTTAAAATTAGGCGATATTGGGAATTATTATTATGGTCAAGGTCATCCAATGAAGCCCCATCGTATTCGTATGACGCACAATTTACTTTTAAATTACGGTCTTTATCGAAAGATGGAAATTTATGTAAGTTGTATAATGTGAAGAAAAATATTGAATTTATAAAATTGTTTTAACAATTTTGTAGCGCCCCCATAAAGCAACAGCTGAAGAGATGACGAAATTTCATTCAGATGATTATATACGTTTTTTACGATCTATACGACCGGATAATATGTCTGAATATAATAAACAAATGCAACGTTTTAATGTTGGTGAAGATTGTCCAGTATTTGATGGTTTATACGAGTTTTGTCAATTATCAGCTGGTGGTTCAGTTGCTGCTGCTGTTAAATTAAATAAACAAGCATCGGAAATTTGTATAAATTGGGGTGGTGGTTTGCATCATGCAAAAAAATCTGAAGCATCCGGTTTTTGTTACGTTAACGATATTGTTTTGGGTATATTAGAATTATTAAAATATCATCAAAGAGTTTTATATATTGACATTGATGTACATCATGGTGATGGTGTTGAAGAGGCTTTCTATACAACCGACCGTGTTATGACTGTCTCCTTCCATAAATATGGGGAATATTTTCCTGGTAATATTTAATGAACGAGATCACATTTTATGCAGATTTATACAATTATTTGATTTATACTATAGGTACTGGTGATCTACGTGATATAGGCGCCGGTAAAGGCAAATATTACGCGGTAAATATACCTTTACGTGATGGTATGGATGATGAGTCTTATGAAAAGATCTTTGTACCAATTATTAGTAAAGTAATGGAAACATTCCAACCTAGTGCTGTTGTTTTACAATGCGGCGCCGATTCATTGACCGGTGATCGTTTAGGTTGTTTCAATCTAACCGTTCGTGGTCATGGAAAATGCGTGGAATTTGTTAAAAAATACAATCTACCATTCATGATGGTCGGTGGTGGCGGTTATACAATAAGAAATGTATCAAGAGCATGGACATATGAAACATCAGTTGCATTAGGTGTTGAAATCGCCAACGAACTACCATACAACGATTATTTTGAATATTTTGGTCCTGATTTCAAATTACATATCAGTCCAAGTAATATGGGCAATCAAAATACACCAGAATATTTAGATAAAATTAAGACTCGTCTATTTGAAAATTTACGTATGTTACCACATGCACCCGGTGTACAAGTACAAGCAATACCCGAAGATGCTATCAATGAAGAATCTGATGGTGATGAAAAAGTTGACAAGGATGAACGTCTACCACAAAAAGATATCGATAAACGTATTGTACCAGAGAATGAATTCTCAGATAGTGAAGATGAAGGTGAAGGTGGACGACGTGATAATCGCAGTTATAAGGGTAGGAAACGACCACGTTTAGACAAGGGTAATAACGGTAGTGGTGGTGATGGTAATAAAGAAGTTGGTGATGAAAAAGTTAAAGAAGAATTAAAAAATGATAAAGGTGATGCTTGAGACAAAGTTTCTTTTATTTAATTTCTTATTTTTTAATTTATTTGAACAAAAAATTGATTTTATGTTCTTTTTTGGTTTTCGTTTTGATTTTGCTATATATAGACGAGAAAGAAGACATCAAACCAAATGATGAAATTAAGAAGGACACGGGACCAAATCCGTGACATTAGCTCTTCCCCGGTATTCTAAATAATACAATTAGATTAAGTTTAAATTAGTTTACTTTTCTTAATTATTTTCTAATCAATAATAATTATACAATAAAGTATAAGAATAATCAGAAGAACATTAGCTTTTGCGAACGCAATAACATATTTATTGTTTTCATTTTCTGTGAAAGTGAATGTGTAGACCAATATATGGGTATTATTGTTTCATTAGTTAAGTTGACGAAAACTATAAAAAAATGTGCATATATCTTTATAATAAAATATTTAAAATTATCGAATTCTGGGAAAGAAAAACAATCACCATCCAGTAACAATCCGATTTATCCACAATTTATAATCCCACATCGACCTACAACTGACGAAAATTTAGGAAACCAACCCATAATTCGGAAATTGTTTGAAAGCAGTGAAATGGTGGAGGAAATAGCCAGACATAATCATAACAGAAATTTTCTTACGAAATTAATCTTCAAGTGGGAGATGGCTTATATGAGAAAGTAGAAAGAAGAAATGTGGTGGTTCCATTTCAACTGTGAAGGGTGTAACAACAGTTGTTTAAATTTTGATAATTTTGTTAAATTTGTGTGCAAGTCAATTAAGCCTTTGGTGAGTTAATTTTCTCGTTTTTATTATATTTTAACTGAATTACAATTTGGGTATTTTTTTATTAAATTTGAGGGTCATTTTTTATTCTACGTATTAGCTAAATTATTAAAATGTTGGTTGTTTTATTGTCAACTTGCAAATTTATTTTTATTTGATAAGATGGTGAACTTTTAATTAATTTAATTTTAATCAGTCAAGTTTTACTTTTCTTTGATTATATAATTTGCATTATTAAAAGTCAACATCTCAAACTTTCTCCGGCAAATCAAAGATAATTCTCCGGAAACTTTAGTGAGCGACATCATCTACTTTCATTGTTATGCAATAAGTTGGTTGTTGACGAAAGTTTAAAATTATAAAATTTCCTCTATTTGCATACTGAAGCACTTATAAAAATAAAGTAAATAAATCTTCAAATTACGATTTCTAATAATATAAAAAACACAACTTTCTTCGTGTTATTGTTTAATTGCATAATTGGTAATTTGATTTCTTAATCACGTTACGTAAAGCTTTCTCAGAAAGAAAGTAATATATTATCTCATACAAATACACATTCCGGTAAATATTTCCAGAATCATGTGGTTAGCCATCATCCTATTCACATTAATTCTTGGCCTTCTCGCCTATCTGGATACACGTAAACCGAAAAATTATCCACCTGGCCCGAATTGGTTACCAATGATCGGTAGTGCTCTTCAATTGAATGAAGATCGTAAACGTACCGGTTATTTATATAAAGCAACAGCTGAAATGTCTGGTAAATATGGTCCTGTAATCGGTTTGAAAGTTGGTCGTGATTTATTAGTTGTTGTTTATGGACGACAAGCGATTCGTGAATTTTTATCATCAGAGGATTTAGCTGGTCGTCCGACTGGGGAATTTTTTGAGATGCGCACCTGGGGTGAACGTCTCGGTGTAATGTTAACTGATAATGAGTTATGGCAAGAACAAAGACGATTTATTCTGAGACAATTACGAGAATTCGGTTTCGGTAGAAAGAATATGTCGACAATGATTGAAGAAGAGAGTGGTTTTATGGTTGACAATATTAAAAAAATGATGGGTAAAAATAGTTCAATTGTAATGAATATGGATAGTAGTGCATTTAATATTCACATATTGAATACGTTATGGATGATGTTGGCTGGAATTCGTTATAGTCCTGAAGATAAGGATCTAAAAAGTCTACAAGACATCCTTTCGAGACTGTTTGCTACTGTTGATATGGTTGGAGCACCATTCAGTCAATTTCCAATATTGAAATTTATTGCACCGGAAATTTCCGGTTATAAACTTTATGTTGATACACACATACAAGTTTGGGAATTTCTCAATAATGAATTGAAACGGCATAAAGAAACTTTTGATGAGAATAATTTACGGGATTTTATGGATGTTTATTTAAAAGTCTTAAAATCACCAGAACGTAAAGATTATTTTTGTGAAAAACAGTTATTAGCAATTTGTATGGACATGTTTATGGCCGGTTCAGAAACAACCAGTAAAACATTAGGTTTCAGCTTCCTGTATCTAATTCTATACCCGGACGTACAAAAGAAAGCACAAGAGGAAATCGATCGAGTTATAGGCAGAGATCGACTTCCTACTCTCGACGACCGGCCAAAGTAAGTACAATTGAACCACAAATATACCGGGTTGCTCCTGTAAATGTACCCGATTCGTATGAAACTCCTATTAGTTGGCGGGCGATTTGAATTATACTTTAAAATTTTTTATTAAGGTCCCCAAAGAACGTTTTAGCAAGAGCAGGACCCCATAGCTCGTTGGAAAATGGGTGAAATCAAATCTAACTTTCGTATACGCAGCAAGGTTCACGGGCCTTGTGCTCCCGTCAAAAGTGTTAAAATATAGTAATACGTTCATAGCATTTCGATTTTTGAAATTTGTCCTTTACGCCCCGAGATTGATCATGAAATATTGAAACTCAAAAGTGTGTTGATCATTCTCCTCTCTCATTAGTTTCTTATTAACGTCTATAAACCAGTGCTTCTCAACCCCAGGCATAGAAACCGACATTGGTCGGCAGAAGAATTTTATACGCCTAAAATAAACATTTTCTCACCAAAGACACAATAAATTGTTTTTTTTTTACAAGAATTATTGGTCTTTAAAGGTCTAGCACGAAATTTACATGTCGACAGTAACAAGAAATGTTTGAAATACATTGGAAAATATTGTTGACAACTATTCAGTTTATTTAAGAAAAAAAATTACTTATAAATGCGTGACTCTAATGTAAGCAAATGCCTGCACATAATTTATTATCTGTTTTTTTTTACATTAAAGGAGAGAAATGGAAAAAAAATAAATCTCAATATTTTCTAAAGCCGCGGACAGACGATGAAGCTTTTGTTTACGAAACCTACTAAACTTGCAAGTTTAGTAATGTTTAGCTGTGTAAACACCTTTTAAGTAAGATGTTTAACCATAATGGAGCGCGTTGAAATTATTGAACTCTTTTTTTACCTTATTATTATTAAAATTATTATTATCTATGAGCTTATCTGAATTTTACAATTTTCTCTGATTCCCTACCCGTCATTGAAACTAATGGAAATCACCTACACGTTTATTTGTTTATAAGTATCCAATGTCAATTGTGTTTTTCTTAAATAAACAAATGATAACAGAAGCTCTCGTACCGATTAGGATAAAAATAGAACAGCTGAAGCGGCGTATAACTAGTGCACTTCATTTTGTTACACGATCGATGTCTGAGAAAAATGATTCTTAATTTTTTCTGGATTCAGTGGCCTATTTTACCAGGATCCTTGAGTCATTTGACGTGCATAGCTGAGTAGTGAAAATTTCGACATTGCCTGAAAGAAGTTTTTTGACCAACTAGCAAATGAGCTACGTGATCCCATGTTCTCTGGAGACTCTCCTACAAATCCTTAAAGTATTATTCGAACCGTCCGCCAAATAATAAGAATTTCATACGAATGAGTTACTTTTAAAAAAGCAACCCGGTATAAAACAGAATTAAATTATCAATTATTTATTTAGGATGCCGTATATGGAATGTGTTGTTTTGGAAAGTCTGCGTATGTTTTCTGGTAGAGCATTTACAGTTCCCCATCGGGCATTACGCGATACCTATTTAAATGGATATTTTATTCCGAAAGTAAACAAATCAATATCTTTTATGATTTTTCTTTTATCTATATTTATAATCGAATTTTAGGATACTATGATAATAGCAAATCTACATTCAACGTTAATGGGTCCCGAATGTGGTGAAATAGATCCGGATGTTTTTAGACCGGAACGTTTCATAAAAGGTGGCAAAATTACATTAAATGAGTCATATATACCTTTCGGTTTTGGTAAACGTAGATGTCTTGGTGAAACATTAGCTCGTGCTAATGTTTTCCTATTTACTGCAACACTATTACAACATTTCAACTTTTCGATACTGCCAGAATGTCAACCGACGTTGGAAAGTATTGACGGTGTCACACCGGGACCGTTGCCTTTCAAAGCAAAGATAACAGTTAGAGATTAAGATATTAATAGTAAGTAATTTCTTATTTAGTTACCAATAAATTGTTGATTTACTCTGTTGGTGTTTTTTATAATAGGACAGCCCCAAGTTATCGTCCTGCCCCTCTCCTTTGCATACATGTTTAATCTTTTAGTCACAAAATCGTGTAATTATTAATGAATAACAGCTCAATTCGACCCGACGGTTACTCTAGCAAACTTTCCTGTTCGCCCTAGAGCTTAGTTTGCGTTCTATTTTCAGAACCCTTCTCATCAATTATCGAGAAATTAAACACAAATATAGATATTACAGACATTTATTAACAAAAGAAAACAATTGAACTAGAAATTAACATAAACGAAATAATAAAAAGCCTCACAGTGTTGTTTCCTATTAAAATATCAGATGAAATACCAAAAATTTATCTAATAATTGTCTAATTGTTCGGATATAAAGATGGCACACAATTAAAAGAATGAGAATGAAATTACATGACAGAAGAGTGGAGAAAAATAAAATGCCACGGAATTATGGCATTATTCCAGCGACCATCAAATTCTATATAAAATATGGATGGTTATGCAATTCCTTTATTATTTATTTTTGCTTGAGTCAATTCAAAAATTACTTTTTAAGGATGTTCTAATTCCACACTGCAGACTGTTAGTTCCTGATAGAAAACATTCATAATATCAACGCCAGTGATAACGTTAATACTGCAAATACTCCCTATTATTGTTCATAATGGTCCCTGTATATGCTAATTTTCTTTTTGTTATAAAATTGTAATAAAACATAAATATTAATACATTTATCAGTTAATATAATTAGGCATATACTGTATATTAATGTTTGAATATTTGATTTACAATCAGTCTCATTTTTTTTCTAATTCTCTTTTCACAACATTCAATAACAATTTTTATTATATTAACAAACATATGAGATTCAAATATTCAGATTTATTCTCCTAGTAAAATATAATAACAATATTTATATTTATTTAATGACAAAAATTAAACAACAAAAATTCAACACAACAAAAATATTACATAAGACTGGCTTTAAATAATGTTAAAAGTTATTCGAAAAAATTATTCGTTAATAACACCTATTTATCTAATTAAATATTTATCACTTTTTTCTGGAAATAAACAATTACAACGATAACACTGAATTTTAACACATTTAAGCCAATTCGTTTATCAGCAATTATATGGAATTATTTGTTTAGGCAACTCTCTTTTATGGGATATTACTATTTGATAAGAGACGTACATGTTTTCCTCACAAATTCGTAATCTATTCAGCAGATTATTTGAAAATACTTCAATAATTGGTGTTAATTGATTGTCGTTAATAAGAAAATATATAAAATCGTTGATTCCATTAGGCACAAATCGTTAATCTTGTAGCAATAGCAATTAATTTAAAGATATCGTACTTTATGAAATTTATATGTAAAATAAACAAGAATATTGTGCCATCTTTAGTAGTGTGAGCAGTATAAGCAATTTAATCTGCTGAATACCAAAGATTTGAATCATTATTGCATAGTTGGGGAACAATGAAACATTCAATCAAGATTACGTAATTGCTTCGATTTGATAAAGTTGCCATAGTTCGGTGTGATAAGCTGTATATTATACGCGTGATGGTTGATTTTCAAGGGAAGTACATCTATTGTGTGTGTGTGTGTGTGTGTTTATATGTGTATATGGTAATGTGTATTAATGTATGTTAAATAGTCACCTGTTTGAGATGACTAAACGTATCACAGAGGGTGCTGTTGTAATGATGATGATGATGATAATGATGGTAAAGATGAGGAGCGGTCGAGCATATAACGATGACGAATGTATGGAGAGAAGAGTGTTGCTGTTGATGCTCGGCCGCCTGATTCTGGTCACCTTGTTGCTAATTCATCTTGGATATGAATCTGTAAACAAACCACACGAAAACAACACAACACCATTAATATTACAAGTTAATTTAGTTGAATAGGGTTTTTTTCTCATTATAACTAAAAAATTAAAAAAAAAAACGGGAAAGATACATGGAACGTAACTTTTTTAAGCTCTACAAAACTCCCAGGAGAAGTTTTGGCTTTTTAGCGTTGTTGAAATCGGTTGCTGTGATATAATAACATTCACAGTAGTATTATTATTACTATTATTTTCAAACTATGCACTTAAAATGAATAGAAATAACAATACTCGAAATTAGTAAAGTTATACGCTATTTTCATTGTTCTTGAGATTTTCTACAAACAGTATAAATCACACAATTTTATACCATTAACATACTACGTATAGTCAGTATTTGAAGTAATTTAACTTTGTAAAGCTTGAAAAAAACTTTAGAGGAGACAAATGGATTTAATTTATTATGTCGGTCGAAAGAAAATTTAAAAAATTGATTAACAACGAGATAGAGAAGAGATTTAATGAATGAAATTAATAAATTACACAAGTTTGAATTTTTTAAATCTTAAATTTAGACAAAATATACACAACTAAGAAGAGAACAGTCAATATTATTATATACGATTTTACCGAAAACTTCTCAAGAGTCCGAAATAAATCAACCAACAAACTGAATAAAAGTTTAGGGATGTTTGTGTTAAAAATCCGATTAACTTTTAGAGATTGAAACGATTCGCAGAAATAATCTTATTGAAGTTAACGCTAACGTCAAGTTGCATCAATCTTTTCAGGTACGTTAACATTAACTAGAAGAATCAATAGACTTACTTCACTTAATATGGCCCAATTGTCACTCTCACTATGAACATGTAGACGTAATGCTTGAACTTTTCCAATACTTTCATCGGGCACACCGGTAGCTATTCCAACATTGTCAAACTTTCCTGAAAAAAAAAGCAGAAAATCAAAAGTTAAACCGGATATCAATTTGAAACGTTGCCAAAATGATGCATTCGATTTGATTAATTTCATTTCTAATTACAGTAAATGTTTTTTGATTGTAGTTATAAGGAAACATGATAGTTATTTTACATTTACACGTGAAATTCTAGAATACCGGGTGATTCACCTGAAACGATAAGTTCTTATAGTAACTCCCATTATTTGGCGAGTGATTAGAAAAACATTAAAAAGGTTTGTAGAGGGATCCCTAGAGAACATTTAAGCAAAATTAGAACCTCGTAGCTCATTTGGAAGTTGGTCAAAAACGCTCGGTTTGGACAAGGTTGCGATTTTTAAAAACGAGCCAAACACGCAAAATGATTTAGAATGACTTGGGATCCTCCCAACATTGATTTTTTTTCGTTTTTCTCCATTGTATTCCAGAAAAAATGCGAAACATTCCCATCTGTTCCAGAATACAATCAATGTTGGGAGGATCCAAGTATTTTTGCGTGCTTAATTCGTTTCTGGAAATTGTCAAAAACGAGCGTTTTTTTTGACCAACTTCCAAATGAGTTACGAGGACTCTAATTTTGGTAAAATATTCTCCAGGGTCCCTCCTGTAGATCCTTGAAATATTTTTCGAATCAATCAATAAACAATAGGGGTTGTCATAAGAACTTTTCGTTTTAGGCGAATCACCCGGTATATTGTGAATACATGAAATGTAAAACTATCACGAATACGTGTTTACTCATTAGAATAGTGGTTGGTAGTATTCAAGGTCCAACTAATCGAGCTTTTTCTTCATTAAATACGTATTATATTACCATTTAGTACGTTAATGACAAAATACTTAAACTTACTACAATTCTTCGCTATGATTAAGGACAATTATCTTGTGCATGTAAACATAATTAACAGATTAGTTAACATTACATCCATGTACTCGAACAATTGCATAACTATACTGCTCCTGTACATTTACACAAAAGCTCTATTTCATACATAATCATCAACGATCATTGGATTGAAATGATTCGCTATTAATTGGTAATCAATCATTACTTAATAATAAAATCTACGATAAAATATTCGTCAATTCTGAATTTCTCGTTGGAACGAAAATTAGAAACATGAGGGAGGATATGGAGAAAAAAAATATGAGAATTTAATATGCTACAGGCAAATGAAAAAAGCTCCATATGTTGTGTAACATTTGAAAATGGATATATTTTGTGGAAAGATGACCTACTGAATAGAATGGGGTTTCGTTGGAAATCAGATAAACATGGCAAAAAATGGTTGGTAGGAAAATTACCTGTATGTAATTTTAATAAATGTTTCTTATGAATATCGTTGGCTTAAATACTCATGTTCACCGTTACTATGCACTATGCCGTGTTATTTATGGGAAATTAAAGAAAGCCATTAAAAAGTTTTAGTTAGTTTTTGATCGCCTCTGGAACGTAATTTACGTGAATTATCACACCCAAATGGGTGCACAATTAACTGTGAAGTTTTAGGTATGGAATACGGGCCATTGACGGCCAAATGGGGCATTATTTTTAGGCTACTAGAAATATCACCATACATTATTCAAATGTTGTTATTTATTAATTCTATAGAAATAAAATTTAAATACAACATTCGAGTAGTATTTCCAAACAATCTAAATCACGTTAATTGGATTTTTTCCATAATTACAGTAAATGTACCGCAATTTCATTAAACGAAATAACTGCGGTGGAAACAATTTTTCCATATAATTTTTCACTATTTCCATAACGTCAACGGAAATCAATTTAGAGACTCGTTCACAAATTAAACACTCAACTTCACATTGAAGAAGAAAACTTACCGATAACAATATACCCGTCACTTGTCGTATTCAAAGAGTTACTGTATTGATTCGTTTCAAGTGGTAGAATTTCAACAGTTGTGTTGTAAAATTTATCTGATGGATGTTCAGCATTACCACTTCGAAAAAAGAATCTAAACCGTTCAACACATATGTAAAAAATAATTATTACAAGAAAATCAAATAACTATAATACCGTTTAATGGAAATCGGTTGGGTAAATTTGAAAATTAACTGATCACCAGGTGACGGTAATAGGCCCCAAAAGAAGTTCTCTCCTAAATATGCTTTCTCTAACGTGTACTGTTTGTAATGTTTAATACCGGAAATTATCTCAGCATCTGGATTACTGTGTGGAAAGAATAGAGCCACTTTACCGAACTGCTTATCCTGTAAATTAACAATTAAGGACATTCATTAATAATTAAAAAATAAAATTTCAAAAAATAGAGGAACAGGTTGGAATTGTAAATTTCATTCAACGGTAAATGTATGTGAAAGTGCTACATTATTTATTAGTAGGCGTATTTATATGAAAGGAGTCTCGCCTGTCTTCCTCTTATTGCTTACCTTCAGCTTTTGAACTTTTCCCTTGAGGGAGGAATGTGTACCGATATGTTGAAATAGGGACGGTTTGTAGTGTACCCACATTTTTGCTTTGTCCCGTTTACAATTCTGTAACAAAAGATGCAAAGGATCGTTCAGTAGTAGAAAAGGAAGTGGAACATTTAAAAATTTTAACAAAAGACAAGTTGTTTGCAAAATGTATATAGGCGTGAATGTCTCTTTCAAAGCACGAATAAAAGATTTAAATTGCGTCTAATCTTGAATATAACGATGTGCACGTTGAGATAACGACCTGTGCGTAATTAATTAAGTTAATTGTCAGGAAACTGCAGGCGAGTTCTCTTGAAATTTTTACTTTCATTCAAGATTTAGAGAATAAAATACAGACGCGTCAAGATATAGAGAAATGTGTTCTTGAATAGCACTCATATCTCAATTTGAACTTCTATAATCTCAACTTTTATTGTAAAACACTCGAAGTAGGGATTGGGACAGAATTAGGAATTCGATTGGAGTCTACCGATGAATATTCAAGTATTTTTGCAGCGTAATTTCCAGTAAAGTTGTTGATGAGCTGACTATAAACTTGTGTAGTTAAATCACCCTAGGGAAATCCAAGAAAAAAAATGTTAAATGTTAAAACATATAAAAATGATGAATAATTCAGAATTGAAACTGTAAGAAACTTAAAATTTACGATAACAACGAAACTTACGCTGTTTTTATCCCAGTTACAAACTTTGGTGAAAATTAAATGATCCAATAACCAGTCTACTGGTTTATCATTATAGAACATTTGGAAGAATTGGATCAACCATGGCAATTCGGCGCTTTTAAACATTTTCCCTATAGTAAAATGGCAAAATGATTTATGAGAATTCCACTGGAAATCGACAAAAAATCCAACACTTACCTATGAAGCCCAACTGACAGAAATCTAACACAAACCACGGTTCTTTCTTTGCGATCTTATCGATGGCAAACTTTTTCATTTCACTGATATAATTCGGTTTGGCCAAAATATCATCCTCCAATTGTAGATAAAATGTGCCTATACGTATACAGAACAGAATTATTTCAAAATTGAACAGGATTTCTTCCCCCCTTCACCTTTCGGTTGCGAATACGACATGAGGAAGGCGAAATCTAAATTTTGTTTGGACCGCCATCGCACCCGTTCCGGTGGATCGCCCAATGTGATCCGGAGTTTATCTAGATTTGGATAGTAGGCTGGTGATGGTGAGAGTACTTCAATTAAACCGGAATCCACATGAATTGGGAACCTATAAACGGTGAATTTCAAATTAGGTACAAAACCAATATTTGTTACACAAACTCATATGTATGTTAAAGTGGAAAAAGGTTAGAAATGGAAGCGGTAGAGAAAGAGGAAGTTGATTCGACTGGGGACTTTGACAATATTAAATTGAATTGGAAATTACTTCCGATAGTCTGAATAAAAGCGAAAAAGAAGAAGAGTGGAATCACAATAGAAAACCACCAATTCTGTCATTTTCAACTAAACCACAACAATATCTAAAGGGGGATAATTTAGAATTATTTGACTTACCTCATCTCGATTTCTTTGGCAGTCTGAAGCACATACTCCAGATCAGTCTGTAAATCAGATAATAAACAAATAAACTGATATAACAGTTGTACACATTTGCGGTATTTACAATATTTATATGAATTATTAACGAGAAAATTGAATGAACAACAGGAATTTAAATTTATTGGCGTTTACGGTACACCACTAACAACGCCAATAAAATAGCAGTAAATCGACGATCAATGGACAACTTTAATAATCGTACGCATCAAGATAAAATTTACGTTAAATCTCCACAAGTTTGCTAGAAAAATTACCAAATCAGCAATAAAGATATCTTCTAAATGATTAAATCGCCTAATTGTGGCTTTGATCCGTGAACGTTACGGATTGCTGGAAGGCCTGTACGAAAACAGGATTCTTTCAATGTAACGTGTAGTGTGAACGGTTAAATTAGCCTCAAGGCTTGACCTGAAATCGGACAATTTGTGGAGAATATTTTGACTTTATTATTATTATTTCTTTCTCGATATTCGATCGCTATTACTGATCGAAATAGTCTCGTAAAATGTAGAAATTCGAACCGTATTTTGCTGTTGTTTGTTATTGTCGTTATAAAACTGGAAAATCGGCTTCCGTTTCCGGTATAGTGATTTTCATCGCTCCATTCATTGCCAGTTTGCATTTAAGAATCTCGTGATATTTTTGTTTACATTTAAAAGCTACCAATTGAGTGACTGTATTGTGAATTCGAAACAAAAAGACAGACTTCAGTTCATTTATTTCTACTTCCATTCAACTGATTAAGAATTGTTTAGCGTGGAGAATTCTACTCACAAGTTTCTTCATCAAATCACAAAAAGCTCGAAAGCGTTTTAGTTCAATCGTTAATAACGATGGCGATGATAATAATAAAGAATTGAATGGGATCATTCGAGAGTATTTCTACGGTTGATCAAAATTTTAGATATAAACCAACTATTCTATTATAAATGGATTCCATTGAAGATTCGTAAATACTCTCGTTTTAAATTGGAGGGAAATGTTTATCGAAATTTAAAAGGAAAATTAGAAAAATTATTAATTTATCAAAATTGCATGCGCGTTATGATAGCAATTTCCTGTTTACCGACTATTAAGTCCAATGTCAATTTCTTGATTAAGTATCCTTTAATTGGGTACCACTTCTAAATTGAGTTTCCAATATAATTTATCAAATAATAGCAAACTATTCCTATTGTTATGACTATCACTAATTTTGCAAATTTATTAACGTCAAGGCTGAGACCGTATAACTTCGTCCCTGGATACCAATATCAATTCAATTATCAAATATTAGATATAATAAGGCTATAAATTTAACCAAAAAAAAACCAGTAAATTTGATTACAGTTTTTAGAGGAAATATTGAAAACGGATCACTTCGGGCTAAATTCGTTTGTTATAAAACGTGTACTCCAAACGAAACAGGTAGATTATAGAAACACGGCAAAGAATAATGAGAGATTTTAATGTGAAATAAATGGCATTTAGGAAGTGGGGTTTATCAAATAGAAAATCGGTTACTTTATAGGAAAAGTTGAATGAATAAAATGAATATTTATAAATTGACTGCTCGTATAAATCATTTTTAGTAAAACCCCAACAGATCCGGCTTTACAATCATGCCTAGAGGTTCCAGTTTCAAGGTGTCGATTAATATTAAGATAATGCGCCTGTATGGAAATGGGGGAATAGTGTGACGTTAATGTCTTCAATAGACAATTTTCCCGTCACTATTTAGGTTGGATTTTTAAAGACAAACTCCACTAACAATAAGAAAGAAGAGAGGAACTCAAGTCGGTCGCACAGCATGACGGATCTGTAGTGAAATACGTTGCAATTACAGTAAGTGGAAATTTATTTGACAGTTGAAAATATCGGCGCTAGAATAAAAAGATTTCCACGTTCAAATAAATAGAAATGTTCAACACATCCCTTAAAATACAATGAGCATACAGTAAAAGAAGAATAAAACGCTATTCTTCAAAAATGCTAAAACAATAAATCTCATCTTTATGGATTCTTTATGCAAACTCACGTGTTGGATTAATTTAAAAAAAAAGGCCAACAAATTCGTGGGCGATTATATTTGTTTGGGAAAAACCCTGTCTACACAAACATTATTACAGCACATTTTCAAATGTGTAAAACATTAATTTCCTTAGTCACTCTAAAATTTTTTTGTCCTTACCTCAGCAACAAAAACAACAATGAGCGTATCATTAGCCTCAACCGGACTTAATCCATCAATCAAATTCTGTAATGTATCCATCAAATAACTTTGTTTTTCCCGGCGTACGGTCGGTACACCCATAACAACGGATACACCAATACGCCCTTTCGACATTAGATATGCTAAACGTAAGCTACTTGGATCATCTAATAGATGCGGAAGGAAATGGTACGATGATGGTAAACGTAACATAATTGGTGGATTCAGACCATTAGCCGCATGCATTCCGGACATGTTTTTAATCAACTGTTTGATTTCTGGACGTAATTCATTGTGCGGTAATTGAAATCTTGCTAATGACGATGATGTTGGTGATGTTAAATTATTATCAGATGGTGGTAAAATGCCAATTTGATCGATGTGCTGTGTTAATTGTTGAAGATCTTCCTGGCGTGCACGATAGATTGAATCTAAATACTGTAATTTGACCTGTAATTCAGCTAAACGTTGAACGAGAAGTTGTTCAGAGGTCACATCTGTAAATAGAGAAAAAAAAACAACAACAAAATCATCGTTAGATACAAATTTCTTTTAACAAACAGTTCATTTATAAATCATTTCATGTAACACTTTAGGATCCGTTAGAATCAATTTGAAAAACAGCAATCTTCGTTATCATTGATTTTATTTTTTGTTATGTTGAAAATAAAATATTTAATAGAGAGACTTTAATAATAATACACTTGAGATTTAAACGCCAATTTACATCAAAAATACTTAATTGGTATAACGACATTCAAACGAACTGAAAGGAAAAAAAGAATGAATCGACATCTTTGGAAGATAAAAAGCCAGGTCCATTCATTCTTGTTTACAAACATCATTATGATTATTTTCATTACAACAACAAAACGGAATAACAGTTATGAGGTTATGAGTTTATTTTAGTGGAAGAAGAAATAGGAAAAACCGGTACACTTCCCGAAGAATGTTGCATCTATAAATATAATCTTTATTCTTCCAGTTTAGAAATAAACTAGACCCACACACACATATACAGATGACCTAAAAATAAATAAAATTAAAGAGTATTTCAAACGGTGATTATAAGTTTGTGTTAAATTTACAGAAAGAAGTTGACTTTAGAAGCTTAAAACATACAGGCCGAGCCAAGAGGATGGCAGATTAAAAGTATAAGTCCCAATTAAAGTATGACAAACAGTGCTAGACCATGTCATATTATCAAAATTCCCTTCGATTTAATCAAAGATTCAAAAATGCAATAAATATACTGTTCTATTTAAAATAAGAGTATCGATATTACGGGGGTTGCTAAAACAACGAAAATATTTTTCAAAGACAGTTCAATTGGGAAAATCTCTATTTCTTAAATTTCATAAGCTTCCATTAATTAGAACTACTTATTCTTTTGATGGGCTATCCATTTGGCTCATCCTGTATAATCAGTCTGTGGACACAGTCGATCAAATTGACTTTCATTTTGTAAATCTTGGCTTGTGTTATTATTTTAAAGTCAAACAAGTCGAAATAGAATTTGCGAACAAATTTTAATTGTTGAAACAAGAAAATACGAAATTGAAGAATCATAAATGAGGGAAGTACTTCGCAGGGGAGGTAAGATTACGACTCATTGTTATTTAATAACTGCACAAAAAATGAGGTTTTCGTTATAAATTATCAGTAGTAAATAAATTTTGCAGAGCTGTGAAGGATAAGTTTAAAAACTTTTAATCTACTTTTAAGAATATTCGTTATATGGCACTGATTTTTGTTAAATTTTTGCAATGAATTGTGAACAAATCTATCTATCGATTTTTGAGTTGGGCTCTCAACTTTTAATTAAGAGCATTCGAGATTTTGCTCCTAAGTTATAATTTTTATTAAAGTTTGTTATCTAATTATCAAAAGTAAAAGATTTAGTTGAGTTTAGTGGATTTTTAAATTGAACCCTTCAGTTTTAATTGAATTTTGTTCTCCATACACTTTTGGTCCGGTTTTGCTCTGAAATCGCAAAGTTTCGCCGAATTTGCTAATGAGTTATGGAAAGTAGTTACTTTGAGTTAATATAATATTCAATTTGAATTAATCATCCCATATTTGAGTGTGTATTTTTGGTTTTCTAAAATACTTTAAGTTAATTTTCCATTTAACGGAAACGGTGTTTGTCCAAAGTATGGTCGAAGGTAATGGGGTTGGCGCCAACCCCATATATTGGCCATATATTGTCGATTAAAAAAAAACAGGAGTTAGCACCAACGTTTGTCTAGCCATCCGCATCTTGGAATTTATCTTATTTTAACTGCATCCGTTGAGAAGTTTTTTAACAAAATTACTCGTCCACTAACGTTGGGGCCAATGTGTGGAGCCAGGCTGTCTCCAGCTCTGAGTTCATAAAATCGCGGTAATAACAAATATTATTCATAGTTCAATTTGAATTTAAAACACTTTCTCTTTACGGTGCTATAATATTTTAGTAATGGGCAACATCAATTCGACGAGATTTCCAGTTTTTTTTCGGTACAAACGTGTTTCTCCATTTCTATGGGGGAAATTTCCACTGTATAAGTGTTATAAAATTCAAACCGTTATTATAACATCACGATAACAACGATATGTTGCGATTTTCTCGAATAGCTGGAGTTTTATAAACACCCCCACTTGAATAAATGAATTTATCGATTTTCCACCAACGTACACACAAACGAACAAATTTCCCCTGCACATTTCACAAAACATACAGTAAACCAAAATTGTTTCGACATTGAGACTGTTGAATCGAGAACAACCAGATAATAAAAACTTCCATCTATCAAAAAACAGTAAGATAATCGAGTTAGAGTCAAGCGAATTTCGACCGACTATAATAAATCACGTTATCAATTCAACAATCAGAGTCACATCTCTATAAACGTTTCTCTATCAGATCGCATTGATAATTAAACAATCAGGATGCGGTTATTTTAACTTGCCCGATACGTTCGTTGATTGCATTTTTTCCAACGAATTAGCTTTGTATTCTGCGGACTGTCGACGTTAATAAATTAAAATCTAAAAAAGAAATAATTGACGTTTTTTCTGTACATCGGTGCATGTACACTCGAATATATATGGGTGCAATTAGAGGACAAAAACAATTTCGATTATTGCAATGAACGAGCTGTAAAACAGTGGCTGACACGCAATCAAGATTTTTCACAATTTTTTCCTATGAACGCAACAATAGTTTTCTATGATTTATATTTGTTATAAACGTATAAATCTCGTGTAGAATGTTGGAGATGAATAAAGAATACATGAATTGAAAATAGAGAAAATTCTATTTGGAAGATACGAGAATTCTAACTGATTCACGATTGAATCGATAGAAGATGGAGATTATAAGATGAATTTAGTTAGAAGTTGAGAATCAACTAGAGAATTATTCGATTTCGTTTTAAGTAACCATTAATTAAGTCTCTACAGGATCAAAAGCTACCGATATATTATTATTAGATGTCTGTGTAAATTATGTAAGCCGTTGTAGAAACTTAATCTCCACAAATCTATTTTGTTTGAAGTTATTAGAGCAGAGTATAATTTGCATCTTCAATATTCCGATAAGCCAATATTAAAATCACAACAGAAATACTTAAAACTTTCCAGTATTTTGTGTACGAATAACACAAATATGGAATCTAGTACGGTACGGAAATAACAAATCAACTCTCTTCCAGACTTTATCTGGGAAAGTTACCTTTGATAGTAAATTTTAATTTGAACATAAGTGAGATACCATTAGTTCTCATAAGCTTGGTGAATTACTGTAAATAATTCCGTTGTTGGACTGTGGAAAGTAGAAAAGAAGTAAATAATTCTGTAGACAATTTAAGCATCGAGCGCACCATATTTTCTCGTAAAACTCCCTCATAACTCCTCGTTCTTAAAAAAAAAAAAAACTACCCCGAATTACTATGTTTCAGATAATCATATCCTAGGCGGATTTGTGTGAGGAAAAGCCGAAGAGATAGTTGTTAGTCCACCTGTTGTCTAATGAGGGTAAGAAGGATAATTGTCATTTTAGCAGAATAAATTATCTCGCATATGACACAATATCCAATGGAAAATAACATAGAATATTAGAAAATAAGCAAACAAATCCGCGAATACTACTCGTGGCAAGGTGAAATAGTAACGCTATTTCAATAAAGACTTGTCTCGTTAATGTCAAACCAGATATGTTGGTGTCGTCAACGAAAAATAACTGTTATTTTCAATAAATATAATAAAAGAATAAAATTATGTATTGTTTGCTTTCCAGATTTGTTGTTAAACAAACAAAAACGAGTCACTATTCCTGATAATTTTTTTTTTAATAAAACAACAGCAAGCACCAGCCATAAATAAGGTGGGAATAAAATTTTTACAACTATAACAACATATTGTTGACTTAGGAAATAAATAAAGTCGGTCTCGAACTGAAAGGATTTGAAGCATAAATTCCAACAGCAAATTATACGTATAACTGCAGAGTAATCTCTATAGGGTGGATAAAGATGGTCTCTCTCAGCAGAGAAACGCTGACAATTTGTAAATATTGATCCAATTTACAAATTAAACATGACAAAACTAAAAACCCATCAAGATCTACGACATCTTGACAATCACAACCAATTTCCAGCTTGAAATCTGGTTTATCGTTTGCAAATTCTAATTGGATTTCCCTTATCGAACACAAGCAAGAGTGTCGATTAGAAAATTAAATCCACCACCCCCTCTCATTATAGGGTTGATATTATGAAAATGTTGCATGTACGTGAAGTACACACGCAAATCATGAAAACAACAAAACGTACAAGAACATGTTAGGATCTTTGAGCACGTTTGAATGGGCTCGTATACAGTTAACCTTTAAACTTTGACTCTTCTCTGTAGTATTCGTATATCCGCGAAATTCCTATATTGTATTTCAATAAATCAATCAATTATTCTCGTTGCTGTTGTTTTAAAAGGTAAGGAACAACAAACAAACGGTACATGAGATCTTTCGATACACGAGAATGAGGTTGGATGCGTGACTAGAATTTTTCCTGGTGATCTTTAGAAGGAGAAGCACCACACCGATAAGGATATTGTAGATAGCTGCCAGTTTCAACTGAAGAAAACAAAAACCAATATCATTTCTCTAAACACGGGATTTTAGCGAGAGAATCGTAACAATTGGAACAAAAGGTGTTGAAACAATAAACAATTGTAATAACAAGATCGATTTGTAAAGGCTGATATGAGAGTCCATTTCCTCAACGTTTCGCACTACCAAGAACTATAACAACAACAATAACCACATGTACGGATATATATCAGTTTAAAATAGAATAATGTTCCCTAAATGATGTTTAATGAAAGTTGGCATTACGATTTATCAAAACAGAACTGTGAAAAACGCCTTTGATGAGAACAAATGTGCTTTATCTGGCCGTGTAAATGGGATGATTAATTCTCGCAGAGGCGGATTGGAACAGCTTGATGCCCCTTGTAGCATACAGTTGATAGCTCTATTTATCCACTATGACACAACAAAACATATACAACAACAAAAAACAATATCAGCAATAGTGCGAGAAAGAATTCGAAAAATTTTCAATCTTGGAGTTAACCAGACACATATTATCATTGTTTCATCTGTCGTGATTGGAATAAGTAGGGCAACGATTGGATAGCATTCCACCAAAATAACTAATTTAAAGTCCGCCTATGAGCTGTCTTTTCGCTAACGGAAAATGCGGCTCCTCGATCGAGTCTTAATTAAAAATTATTGAACGGATAATGCTCGATTTAGAAATTCATGTAAAAAACGTAAAGTAGATCTGTGTACCGTTGGTGTATTGTAATTATTTTCAGTATTAATGAGATTTTTTGGTCGAAAATTCTCATTAATTTCCATAAAGATTGAACAAAATCAATTAATCGAATCATGCTAGCGTAAATTAAATTTTTTTCGAGAACAATTTATTAAATCGTGTGCTAGATTGGAATGAGTACGGAATAAATTTAAAAATAAGATGTGAACTGGTTGATTAAATTAATTCCACTCCTATGATTCTAACGATTATAAACATGTCTCTAACAAATGTGGAATTTTTGTTTTGTTCTGTTGTCAACATTTTTATCTGAAAAGTGAAAGCTAATCTTTTCAGATGTCTGTCCATATACATTCCGGTCATATTTAGATTTGTCAGATTAAAGACAAATCTAGTATTTCGTATGGAATATGTTCGAATTACGCTTGAATTCCCTTTACAGACGCATAAAAAATGCTGCATAATTTATAGAACACAAGATTGTTTCAATTAAATTTCTCTCTTGTTTGTCCGCCGAGAAGGAACAGACAAAGAACATATAATTTGTGGATCATTTACAAAGATCAACGATATAATTTGTTATGGCTGTTAAACTGCTCACAATCACCTTTACAATAGAATTATTTCTTTCGAAAGAAAGGCAGAAAAAAAGACGAACTGAAATGATCAAAAATACGACAAGAAAAAATCAAACAATTTTCTTTTCTCGGTATTAGTTTTTGATGGAAACGGCTATCTCAACTCAATTTTTCTCTTCTATACCGCCCTATTATTTGCCCGTTGTTATTGTTGTTGTTCTTGAAAGCTTATAAAATTCAAAAGCAAACATTCTGGTATTCATTATTTATTCTGTGCAGTCTTCTCAACGAAAATATAATAACCACGGAATCTAATATTAGTATCAGAAGCAAGAATACACCAATCTTTATTATTGAAACCTATGTAAAGCCATGAATGTAAGCATAAAGCTTGTGCTTTTGTATTAATTTCTTAAGCTTAATAGAAAAGTTTCGAGGAAATCGTTAAGATCCGACACGTGCCACCTGTATTATTAATAACTTTTCTAATTTCTTTCTGAACGATTCGGACGCTTCTAAAGTAATTATTATTTTGGAGTATATACCAGAATTTTCTTTTCTCTTTTAAAAACGAAATGTGAAGATACACAGCTACAGCTTCGTGTGTTTTTGCAATAAAAGAAACAATAAATGGACTCAAATAATGCTGGTCTTTGTCCGAGTATCATGTTGGTTGTATTAAATGTAAAACAACATCAAATCTAACCCAAATCGGATTACAAGATGGGGGACGACAATAAGTGAACGCTTTCAAAGTCTCGTTTCATTACCGTACACATTCAACCTTTGTAATCTGCACTTTTATGGAATTCCGTATTTCTTTTCTAAATTTTCAATATCATTGTTTTAATGACGTATTAAAAGGCACAAAGTGCTTCAATCTCACACACATAAATTTACGTTTGATGTCGGATGACAATCGTATTTCTGTATTGTAATGAAACTTGATAATCTAAAGCCGTGTGTGCATCTTTTTTGCTATTATTGTCATTAATTTGAAACAAACGTTACTGCGAATTATTCAAACTAAGCCACAAATACACTGATTGTTTATGTATTATTTTTTATTCACAAATTACAACTTAAACTGCGGTTTGCAATTCGTACAATTTGATAAATTATCCCAAATACAAAATAACAACTGTAGTTAACATTCATTTATTCGATTCTACTAAAAATTCATCAATCTAAATCAATGTCTGTTCAAGTTAATTGCTGATCAATTTCTGGATGTAATTAGTTGGAAAACTGCAGAAAAATTAGATGAGCACAAAATTTGTATACAACACAAGCTTCTTTACTGGTCAACTTGGCTCAGAATTCACACCTAATCAAAATAATAAATAAATTAGACAAGCATCATTAAATTTCTTTTCTAGATAATCTTTATAGATAACAAAAAAGCTGTTTCATCATCCTCATCATCATATTTTAAACTATTCGATAATTAATCCTGTCTAGATTCATTATCTCCATTTGGAAATTTAATGATTATTTCCTACACAATACATAACAGTTTACTTATTTCATTGTTGTTACATTATTATAAAGTTATTGGAAACAAAAACATATTTATTTTCTGGTTTAATCATTAATTAAAAGTTTCTCTATAGCGTTGTCTTTCGATCTATGTATGTGTGTGTGAGGGACTGTGAGAGTCTCTATGATTTCAAAGTAAAGTAACAAAACTATCCGGGAAACTTTTCAAGAAAACTTCCGTCTTAGAACGTTACTATTAACGTTGTGTTTGAAAAGAGATGTTGTCAAAAATTATTGTTGACTTTATAGAAACTCTTAGGGTCATACAGGATGTTTCAAAACATGCGTCGGAAAGTGAAGCCTCTTTGGCTCTTTCAAAGAAAAAGTTCGCAACAATGTAGATCCGAAAACACAATGTTTTCGAGATACAGGATGTAATAGTTATTTGTATCACAAGGCCAGAAACTAAGCTTTTGCGAGGACGAGTGCAGTGTTGCAGGACGAATCGAAGCCGAGGCCTGCAAGCGCGAGGACTCGCAAAAGCAGTTTCTGGCCGTG
>JAZBGW010000072.1:0-21722 GCA_037464815.1 Mylabris variabilis
TTAAATGTTTGCTAATAACAATGATTATTATAAATTTATATTTTGTAGTACCTCAAGTTTGCATTGTTTTGTTACTAATATAATTATAATTCTTGATTCTTTCTTATTCAACCAAAATATGTTCAGTGATATTATGAACAAAATATATTATTCACTACTATCTAATTATGGCTAATAATTAATTTAGAGCACTTTGGGTGACAATAATTTTTTTGGTAATTATAATTATGATACATAAAAATAAAATCACAGCACTAAAGAAATTATCATTAATATTTAATAAACGAAATAAAACAAAAATAAAACATTGATTATTAACAACTAATATTTTTCCAAGATTGGTTGATAGATTTTGCTATAATACTATTTATAAAACAATTTTTTTTGTAAAATTTTTATGTTCAAAAAAATCAACAAATATTCGCTTATAACCTAATCCTGCAAATGCTTCTAATTAACTAATACGTTTCAGCTACGTGAAATTTTGCAAATTTTAAAATTTCTAACGCATGCTTTGGATTAATTTTGTCTTCAATTTCATCTGGTCCCATCGCAAATTCATGAATGTATAGCCAAATCAATTTAAATAAACTGCCATTAATTACACTCGAGCTTGCACGACTTCAATCAGTCGATTTCATAATTAATTAATAACTGTAATAGAGGTAAAATAGCTCTTATTGTGATATTCCACTGTAAACACGATAGGTATCGTGGAATATTGAATGCAGTTTCAGATGAATTTGAATCAAAGACAGGAAATTCTAAAATTACGCATTAAAATTTGGTAAAATCTTCTAAGGTTTTGTTTTTTCTCTTCTTGGTTTGTCTATTTTACAATAAGTATAAAGGATTTGAATATTATTTAATTATTCGTAAATAAGCGTCATTATTGTGCCCTAAGTTCAGTACATATTAAAATATTTATAATCTTAGAATTCTTTTGTTTATTCTAATTAGCATCATCGTCTTTTAATGATTTTAAAAAAAATCTTATTTATAAATTTTCATTTGATTATTATGCAATAAATTTTTATAAACAGAGTTCATATAATGTCATTTTTACTCTCATAATCCGGGGATAATTGAGTTAAATCTATGTTTTCACTATAATTATCTGTCGACGCATCTAAATTGATTGGTGTAATTGATATTTCTGATGAATAATCCGCCATATTGTCAATTACAGTTACGTAATCGTCATCTCCTGATCTCATACCAGCAGATCCTGGAAAATAAAAACCAAATAGTTGAACAAGTATTAAACTATAATAGGTGTGAACTATATTTTTTTGTAACATTAACTGCGACAGTCTGTTTTTCCAGTGAGGTTTATCGGTTGTAAAGTATATGTATCCCACACAAGTTCATTTCATCCTTGATTCCCACACTTGTTAGGAAAAATACTTTCTCTCTCTATGTTTATCTCAGCTTTTACGCACAGTTTGTTAATATTTCCATAAAGTAAATAGGATCGACAATTATCGCTTTTATTTCTGCGGCGAAGTCGATTCTTATTGTAAACAAATTCAATGTTTATGTTTAGTCTACTGCCATTTATGTAGCTGTGTAGTTCTATTTACAATACAATTATCTAGTAAATTGAATTTTCGTCAATTTGAAATGATTTTCCTCTCAAATCAGACTTTCGCAGTTAGTTATTACAAAAATCTTGTTCGATACGCTTGTATAAAGGTAGAAAATTCCGACAGACTTGGATGAGACCCACTCGTTTGAACGAGGCTGCTTCGCTAAGAAACTTCGTTTGTAATATCTAACTAACGTACTCGGTCTCGCCGCGAAACACAACCTCGTGCAAACTCGTGTTCTCCATCCAAACCTGTCGGAATCCCTACCTTTAAACATTTGTATCGAAAATAATAGCTATTTTATGTTCATAATTTTTGATTATCTCAATTTCGTGGGACAGCAACAGTTAGTGTTCGACCGAAACTGGATTTTACAACCAAAACCGAAACCGAATTTCGATCCGGTTCAGTTTTGGCCGGAACCGAAACTTCCTTTTAATATAATTCTGTATTAAATTTTTTAGTATACGACTACGTTTCTATTAATTTTAGCCAGCTGTATGTATATGATTCACACAAAAAGGAAATATTCAGTTATAACACCAAACAATTCTGAGCATAGATCTTAGCGACCGACCGAAGATTCGGTTTCGGCCAGTTTCGGCTAAAAATCAGCCATATTGAAACTCAGCGTTCGTGAATCGTCGGGCTTCATTCGTGTCGAGCTGAGGTTATGTGTTTTGTTTTTGTTCCATTTAACACGAATTAACTATATAACATGTAAGACCAGATTTCAATATACAATAGAAATTTTGACATATCTAAATAAGTTTCGGTTTCGGCTGTCAATCGTAGTTCGGTCGACTCTGTGTCGTTTACCGCCAATGGTGGCGCAACATTCCATAAAAGAAGTTTCAGTTTCAGTCGTAATTTCGGCCGGTTTACTGCCGAAACCGAAACTCCAATTTAGTGCCGAAACTGGCCGAAACCAAACTTTCGGTCAGACACTATCCACACTATAACAGATAATTTTAAGTAATTCAATACAATGGACATGAATAAGTTCCATTCTAGATTTATCAACAAACGGCCAGGGACTTATCGATAGCTGTATGGGCCCCTATACATAACGCAAAGAACGATCAAAATTTTAGCCGAAAATTTCATGTCAAAACACGGCCTGAATATCAGAAAAGCAGTCTATAGTTGAATCCACAAAAGTCGGATTTTACTTCTTGATGTAACTGATAAATATGAAGATGTTCCTTCTAAAATATATCCAAAAATAATTCCGAATTCCTGTTATTCAGTTGCTCTAATATAGAAAGTGAGTGCTCAAGAACTGATGATTCAGGACAACTGTCTGAAAACCTAAGTTAAAAGCAATAATTTCAATTCATTTATCTATGAATCTTCTTTTGACAATTTTATAGCAAAATTCAATAGAAAACTGATGCTTTAATTATAATTGTCTAACTTTTATAACGATTTATTATCAGCGGTCGCTAAAAACGGTTGAGTTAGAATACATATTTCCTCAAAAAAAAATTATCTCACGTTTCTGTGGCAAAAAAAAAACTGATCACTTAGACAGCAATTCATTCAAAAATTCGAAACCTTAGCGCAAAAATAAACAAAGATGTCTAGGCCGGCTCCACACATTGGTCCCAATGTTGGTGTAAACACTGGCTCATATTGGAAGAGTAATTTTGTTAAAGCGTCCAGACATTGGGGCCAAGCTCAGTTAGTTCCAAGCAGCGCCAACTTCTCAACTGATGCAGTTAGAATGAGATAAGATCCAACGTGTGGATGGCTAGACAAACGTTGGCGCCAACTCATTTGATGTTTTGTTGAAAAAGCGACAACGCATGGCCAACTTCCAACGTTGGCGCCACTCCCATTTTCTTCAACCACACATTGGACAAACACCGTTGGTGCCAACGTTTTGACCAATGTGTGGAGCCGGGGTACACTGATTTTTACAACCCAATAAAAAACTGCTGATTTAAGGCGACAAGGTTTTGAAACATCAACGAAAACAGGAATTCAGCAAAATTCAGAAAATCAACTAGGTCTCTTTTTTAATATTCAATAGAAAAAAACACTAAAGATGATTTAAGAAGAAAAAAACTGGAATTCTGGGTGGAATACTAAAATATGTGCCCTTTAAGAAAAATCATCCACCAATCTACAAAAAAAAAATGTAAATTCTACTCGCCAAATCACAGAGCCGACGCCAGGGTAGTGGATTTTAGATTTTTTGCTCTACTCTGTTTTCAATACCATAAAAAAGCGCTACGGGGCTTGTGTGGAACTTTCAAATATTTGATTCACTCTGGAGATTTTATTGAGAAATCTGCGGTAGATCATTCCGTATTCATATAATCTATGAACCAATTCGAAGTCGTACAAGCATACAAAGATACTGAAATCCGTTGATACCGTTTTCTGATTAAATCAAAAATGGTCTTATCGATTTGATTAATTTATTATTGGTTCCGTTATAAACCACCGTGCATTAATTTTCATTAATCGATTTTCTCCTGTAAAAAAATTCATCGTGAAATATAACGAGCAGTTGGTTTCATCAAACAACTGACCCGGGACGACAGGAAATCGATGGTTCCTGAACGTTTCATGAAAATCTATTTGCTTTAACTTTAAAATTATAAATGCCTACCTGACACGTTTTAGTTTTGTATTTAGTCTATGTTCAAGAGAAATATAATCTTATAGTATACCTAAACAAGAAATATAACTAATATTGAAGCATTAAACAAGTTGTTGGTACAAATACATGTGTATTGTTGTTTTAGTTGCATGTATTTTGTTCGGAGAAACATTATAATTATAAAAGTGTATTTTAAAATAGAGGTTTTGATGAAACAATCTTTATTTATAGAGTAGCGACGGGTATTATGGAATAGGTCAAGAGATGTAGAATAGGTGCTTTAGGAGAAAAACATTGGTCTTGTCTTTTAAAAAAACGATGAATACACCGGGTGATTCACTTAAAACAAAGTTCTTATAGCAACTCCCATTATTTGGCAAGCGAATCGAAAAATATATTCAAGGATTTATAGGACGGTCCCTAGAGAACATTTTACCAAAAGTAGAACCTCGTAGCTCATTTGGAAGTTGGCCAAAAACGTTCGTTTCTGACAATGTTGCTATTTTTTTTAACGAGCTAAATATGAAAACGATTTAGAATGACTCAAGGATTTTTTGCGTTGTTCTCCATTTTATGCTGGAACAAGCGGGAGTGTTTCGCATTTTTTTCTAGAATACAATGGAGAAAAACGAAAAAAATACTGGAAGGATCGTCGAGTCATTCTAGTGTTAAGTTCGTTTTTTGAAAATCGCGACATTGTCAGAAACGAACGTTTTTTTGACCGACTTCCAAATGAGCTACGAGGTTCTAATCTTGCTTAAATGATCTCCAGGTAACACCTTACAAATCCTTGAAATATTTTTCGAATCGCTCGCCAAATAATGGGAGTTGCCATAAGAACTTTTCGTTTTAGGTGAATCACTCGGTATACAGGGTGTGTCATTAAAAGTATGAGAAGTTATGCCATCTGAAGCTCACAATGCCACAATAGACGCTGATATGCAGAGTCGGCTCTAGCGGGTCTAGCGCCCTGGGCGAGAGTTTTTCGGCGCCCTTCCAGAAATAAATTCATATAGTTGTTATGCCGCTCCTATGTGTCTGACGGCCTGGGCGGTCGCCCAACCAGCCCCAATAAAGCCACCACTGCTAATAAGTTATGCGCCCTTATTATTAATTTACATTTATCGATGTTTTCCGACACCTTTAGGTCCTCTTAGATTGGCTCTTCTTTTGACAAGCGTCCTTGTGCTGTGCACAATATGCACAACATATGGCTCTACATGATGCTACATTTAGCGTGCCTTTAGAAAAATTTATTCAGAGTATCCCGCTTAACCAAGGGTAGTTCTTACGACAACTCCTATTAATTGTTGTACAATTGGAAAAGTATTTCAAGAATTTGTAGGATAGTCACTAGAGAACATTTTAGCAAAACGAGAACCTCGTAGCATTTTGAAGTTGGTCAAAAATCGCTCGTTTTTAACGATCTCACGATTTTCGAGAACTAGCTATATACGTAAAATGATTTAGAATGACTCCTAGATCCTGCCAACATTGATTTTTCTCGTCATTTTTACTTTATTCTGCACCAGGTGGAAATGTTTCGCATTTTCTCTAGAATGTAGTAGGGAAAACGAAAAAAATCAATGTTGAAAGGGTCTCGAGTCATTCTTAGTCGTTTTGCGTGTTTAGCTCATTTATCAAAATCCCGACATTGTCCAAAACGACTGTTTTTAGACTAACCTCCAAATGAGTTACCAGGTTCTAATTCCCTACAAATCCTTAAAATATTTTTCGAATCATATATGTCAACTAATAGGAGTTGTCATAATAACCGGCCATAATTACGTATGCCACATGGTACATAAAATAAGAGATGAAATTGTCACTGATGCGGTCCACACTCCCACGCTGCTCTATTATGTAAATGAAGAAATAATAAATTTATCAGCTTATAACACACGTTAGATTGTGAATCGAACACAGAGCCGGCTTTGTAATAATTGGGGCCTAAATCTATTTGATTTGTCGAATATTGACCGTTCTATAAAGGAGACATACCTGGACATTCTGTAGTTCTTGAAAAGCTTCCCGTGGTTTGATTTTCTGATTCGGAAATATTAACAGTTTCAATAATATTCTTTGATGGTTCTGTCGATAATGATTGTGCAGGCGGATTTAATGGTGGTACAACAATAACAACTTCAGCATCATACGGTGAACTACTATCAACAAAGAAACGAAATTTATTTAAATTTTATTAAAATCATAGTTAGAAAAACGATTTACCTTAATGTCACCCGTTTCTTGATTCGATTACCTAAATCAGAAAAACCACGATGCATGGGACGTCGTGTTACAGTTGTTGTTGTTGATGTTGTTAAATCTGTTGCTGTTGTTGTTGTTAACAATGGTAATTGTTCTGTGAAACGTTTCGAAATGGGCGAACTCGGCTCTGATGATTGTTTATCGATTAATATTGGTTTTGGTTTTAGTATGGCTGGTGCTGTTTCTACCAATAAACTTGACGAGTTCTTATTAGAATTTGATTGTATTGTGTAAGGAAGTGTTAAAAAACGTTTGCGATCCTCCATATAAAGGTCTAAAAGTTGGTCTATTTTCGATTCTATATCGTCTACCTTAAATTACATAATTATCATTAAAATAATATTGATAATTAAGGGGATGCTGGAGTCCGGACTCTATTCAATGTCCGAAAAAGTGACATTTTTTCATTTTTATTCAATCATCGATTTCTCGCTTGTTTTCTGAGATATTCAAACACTGCAACCAATGTTGAATTGGGCTTCTTGCGGTGCATCCGAAGTTGTTTTCCATTTTGGAAAATTTTCACTAAATTCCAAAGTGCCGAGGAAAATATCGGAGCATGTTAATTTTTCTTAAAATCATGCAGTTTCTACAATTTTAAAGATACAAAACCGTACAGCAGCTTGTTTGAAAGCTTATTCAAGGGCGGAGGGTAGATGGATTCCAAAAAATCCAATTTTGGAAAATCGAAAAAGTTAGAAAATTTTCTTTAATTTTTTTTCAATAACTTTTTTGATTTTCGAAAATTCAATTTTTCGGAAACCATGCGCCCTCCGTCTTTAAATAATCCTTCAAACAAACTGCTGTACAATTTTTATCTTAAAAATTGTAGAAACTGCACCCAATTTAATGCTGGTTACAGCGTTTGAATATCTCAGAAAACAAGCGAGAAATCGATGATTTTTAAAAAAATAGAAAATGTCACTTTTTCGGACATTGAAGAGAGGCCGGATTCCAGCATCCCCTCAATAGATAAACGACTTACTTGTCTTTCAACTTTAACAACTCTAGACGCTAAACTGATTTTAGAAGCATATACATCTTTCGCTTTGGAGCCTTGTTTACCGAGTATCTGATCTAATCTGTAATAGTTAATTTTATTTTATAATAAATTCATTATTTTTAAATCATCTATACAGTTAAACATGCTTTTCTTATTGTTAGTAAAGCCAAATAAACAAACGTACAGATAAACATATACTTGACAAATACAGGACATCCCACATGTACAATTTTTAACAAGAAACACATAGGCAAAGAATTGAAAAAACATTTATGAGTACACTATTTCGCATTGATTACAGAAATTTTAAAACATGCATCTTCGAAACATAATATGAGACTTTTTAGTGGAATATCCATTGTATGCTATTTTTTTTTTTTTTGAAAATTTAAAGTTCAGGAATCTTACCTGAACTGTAAGTTTTTCACTCTATTCAAAAGATCAGCATGTCCAGAAGAATACTGTTCAATAACATCTTTAACATCGTACGGTTTCAGTGCCTCTTTAAACTTCTTTCGTGCCACAAAATACTTGAGCTATACATCATAAAGCGAAAGAATATACATATACAGGGTGTCAATTCTAAGTATGGTCGATGCTATAAAATTCCTATTAGTTAAAGAGCTATTCAATCAATATTTTAAGAATTTGTCGGGAGGTCCCTAGAGACCATTTGAACAAAATTAGAATCGCGTAGCTCTTTTGGAAGTTGGTTAAAAACGACCGTTTTGGATAATGTCGTGGTTTTAAAAACTTGTTACTTAGAGTGACTAGAAAACCCTCCCAATATCGATTTTTTTTTTCATTTTACTTCATTGGATTCTACGAAAAATGAGCAACATTTGCACCTGTTCCAGAATGCATTGAGAAAAAGCCACTTTAAGTATAGAAAAATCGTGAGATCGTCAGGAACAAGCGTGACCAATTGCCAAATGAGCTACGAGGTTCTAATTTTGCTAAATTGCTCTCCAGGAACCCCCCTACAAATCCTTAAAATATTTTTCAAATTTCTCGCCAACGAATAGGAGTTGCATAGCGTAGACCATATTTAGAATCGACACCTTGTATGTAACAGTCTGTTCAATGATAGATGTTAATTTATTGTAGAATGTAAGAATCTTTCCCCGGTGAATTATACAGATATGATTATACTAAAAAGTATTAAAGTTGGAGTGACATAAAGCAGTACAAATTGAATCGCTTTGCACAATACATAAAGAAATCTTCACAGTCATTTCGTCAAAGAGAGTAATGCGCCATTCATGTTCATATATGGAGCTTTATAAGTGACACTTCCTATTATAATTAAAGTGACAGTTGTAAACAAGTTAAATTGAATGGCTAGAAACGTGTAAGATAAAAGCTCAATTTACTTGAATAGTAAATGGAATTCTCTTGAAATTTTCAATAAAAAAAATTTGTAAAAGCGACAGAATAAAACAAGAGTGTCAGTAGTTGCCGTCATTCTACTTCAAATTAATCAAACAGACCCAGTTTCAAATGCAAATTCAACGATTTTGTTATTGTTAATATTTTCATGATTTTTTCGAAAATTGATAAAATAAAATAAAACAAAGTTCTCAGTCTAAATCGCATAAAATTGTATTATAAGTTTGCTCTTAGATATGTTTCGGGACTTGTAGTCCCATCTTCACAGCAAATATTTTAGAAATATTCATTATTTAAAAAAGAATAATTATACCGGGTGATTCACCTAAAACAAAGAGTTCTTATGGCAACTCCTTTTATTTGACGAGCGATTTAAAAAAAAATTAAGGCTACCTGGAGACTGTTTAAGCAAAATTAGGACCCATAGCTCACTTGGAGGTTGATTAAAAAACGCTCGTTTTGAACAAGATCGCGCTTTTCAAAAACGAGCTAAACTCGTAAGACGACTAAGAATGACTCGGAGACCCTACTATTGTCGTTTTCTTCTATGCTTTGTGGAACAAATGCGATAAATTTCCACTTATTCCAGAATAAAATGGACAAAAACCATGTTGAGAGGATCCTCGAGTCATTCTTAGTCATTTTAAATGTGCGGCTAGTTTTTGAAAATCGTGACATGTTCAGGAAAGAACGTTTTCTGACCGACTTCCAAATGAGCTACAGGGTTCCAATTTTGCTAAAATGATCTAAAGGGACTACCCTAAAAATCTTTGAAATTTTTTTCGAATCACTCAACAAATAATATAATTTTATGAGGTTTAGTCTTTGAGAATTTTGTTTTATTTTATTTTATCAATTATAGTTCATGACACATTTGTGAAATGGATTTCTAGTTTTCCAATTTTTTCTAAAATATCAACAAAAATTCATGCTCACAACACACACGTCATTAGTAATGGTTTCAATTTACGATTTTGCCAGCTATAGAAGAATAAGTTAACACGTACAAACATACATACATCCAACATAGGTATAGGTAAAGATTGAATTCGATTGATTGTATAGCACAGGATGTCCAATTTTAAATAAAATATCACCCTTTATTACAATCAATTTTTATAAAAATTCAATAATGTACCTAGCCTGAATATTTTTCACTCGGCCAAGTAAATCAACATGGCCAGCTGAATACTGTTCCATAACATCTGTCACATCGTACGGCTTCAATGCTTCTTTAAACTTACGCCGTGCTACAAAATACTTCATCTAAATAATAATGAAATATTCAATCAATATTACTCATCGACCAATGATCACAAAATGATTAGTTCAATACATTTTATATTAGAAAGATGATTGTTAAATTTGTTGTATTCAAAATATAAGGTGCCCTTCTAGACTAAACGTTATTTGTTTTTCTACAAAACATTGATTTCTGAACGTTTAATTTAGAGACAATATTTTTTTATAAATAATATAAATTACCCACCTTTCTAATTGCCCGAATGGCTCCTTTATGTTGATTTGTTAACTGTATATAACGGGGTTCTTCGTCCTCATCTAATTCAATAAAAATAACATTTATGATAGAAATATGCATATAAATTCAATACACCCCCTGTGTGGGGTGTTTTAATTGTGTCATGATTAATGATAAACAACCACTATTATCTACCCACATACAAATAGCTTAACTACACTATTATTTTTTTTTGTTTATTAATCAAAGTTTATTGTAATCATAACTCACCGTCTGAATTCTTTTTTGATAAAATCGTCTCAGCCACGGAATCCTCGCTATGGCTACCATTCAAATTTCGACCACCGTTTATACTAACATTTCCTATAACAAAAATATCAAAATTATGATATTTACGATTACAGCGTGCATATCTTGAGTTTTTTCCATAAACAAGATATTGAAAATTTTAGGCACGATGTAACTGGGGACCATTAAAACAACTTTACAAAAATTCCAAGGGAAATCAAAATCTCGAAACAATCCATAGAGGTATTTACCAGGTTTAATATTTAATGGCGATTTATCAACTCTAGCGAGAACATTGAACTTTTCATGAACGCAACGTTAATCTTTCACAAAAGTCACAATAGATTCGATATTTTAAGGTAAATTTATTTGCCCAACCGTATTCCTTGAACATTTCAATTTAATAATGATTAGATTTATAGTCAGTGATACGAGATTGAATATTAATATTAATTAGTATTTCATCTTGACTGGAGATTTTGTTGTTCCACATTTTCAGCTGGTATTATTTCAAATTATAATCGAAATATGGAAGACGCTCAATTTCTACCCCATCTGCCATCATTGTGTCCGGATTCTCATCAATAACAGTAACAAATAGAAATTTCCATTGTTATTTTCCGCTTATATTCAACGAATAAGACTGATAGTTAAAGGGTACTTAATCCGATACGTTTTTAATCCGCATAGTATCGTCAATTTCGGGTCTAATATCGGATTTTGTGACTACAAGTTGAACAATAATACCAGTGCGCTCCTGGTTTCTATACACGATATTCCCTCAAGATTATACTAGATCGATGTTCGACGAAATTGTTGGTGTTATGGGAAAAACTGATAATATATGGAGGTGATCAATGGAGAATAAACTCGTATATTTTTCGTTTATAAAACAAAAATATTAAAATACCTAGATTTTCAGCCGAGGCATTTATATCGACGAAACTTCGACCACCTCTTGGCTGTGTTTTATGTATTGATGGTGAATGAAGCGATGTACTTTTGTGGCGACGTATTGTTGGTAGTCGACTAACAAATGACGCGTTATGCTTAAAACTACTCGAAGCTCGCCTGAAATTATCCAAATTCAATCAAATTAGTGGCGATGTTAAGAAATTTCCATATTTTCGTTTATATTCATTCGAAATTTAGTAAGCACTGTAATACAATATGATTGAGTTATTTCAGGAATGTCATCGATAATTTAAAATAAAAACAGTTTTAATCGAAAAATTCTCAAACTTTCTCCATGGAGAATGTTAGAGCTCTCGCACTAATTAAAGGACATAGTTAAGATAAGGCACGTATGAATTCACACAAATTCCGGTTAAAAATAGGTGGAAAAATAGAGCTGTTAACCAATAAAAAAACAATAATGCAGAACATGTAAACAATTCAGTGCCGTAGAGATAATCATATACTTCTGATTGAATCTAAATTAATATAAAAAAGGTCATTTTGACCATCGCAGCCCACTTATTCAGTTATTAGTAAAAGCTAATATAGAAGTGAAATATAATTTAAAAATTAATCTAAATATTTGTTTCACATAAAAAATTGAACACGCCACTGGTTGTTTATAAATACAATAAAAACTCCACCGATCAGGCGTGACTAGAGCCGAACCTGCTTTATCTCATCGATGTCCTTTAATTTTGATTTGCATTCTAGAATTAATACCAAATATTTTAAATTTTCGATGATATTTCGAAGTTGGAAAATACGGTTAGCATCATGCGTTCATAAAAGTAATATCATTTTTTTTTATTATCTTTTAATGAAGATAATTGAAGGAATCGTGCATAAAACAGGATGCATGCATTAACAGAAATACACTTACACAACGGAAGAAAGTGTCTGTATTTTCTCAGCTGTCTTATCATTTTCTTGTAATTTATTTCTGGTAAACGTGCAAGTTAAAATAGCAGTAAGAGATAGTAGAGAATGAGATAGAAATAAGAACAATTTGGAGAAACTATTGTTTTTTCTTAAAGTTTCAAGCTGAATTATTAATTATTGTTTAATTGATAAATAATCATCATTATTTACAATATTAATAAAATTATAAGAAATGTACTTACGATGGCGGACTCGGTAACGGTACTTGATGGATTTTCCATGTTGCAACTGATAAAGACTGCTCGTCAGCCGCATAACATCTCCATAACGCTTGTATCAACGTGGCCGCCGGTTGTCGTCTTCTAATCATATGTTTCTGACGTTGTTGTTGTTGAACTTTTAAAGCGAAACCTGAACCTAAAATACCCTTAAAAATGGACCCATTTATTTATTTTATTAATAGCGATATAACCGAATATAATAAAATTATAATTACAGCTGGTAACGCAAAAAATGAGATCCCGAGTAGTGCACAAAATGAAGCAATAATTTTCCCTTGCCAAGTTTCAGGAACCATATCACCGTAACCTACTGTACATAATGTTATCTAAAATAGAAATTTCATTATAAGATATTTATTTAAATAAATGAATTTATATCATGTTTACCACACCCCACCATAGAGCCTGTGCGAAATTAGAGAATTTCTTATTAACATCTTTTTCGGCAAGAAATACTAGAAATGATGCAAAAATTAAGCCTAAAAATCCGATATACAATGTCGTTATAAGTTCCTAAAATAAATCGTAAACAATTTTATTTTATTTTGTTATTTTTTTGAAAAATCACCTGTCGGTGAGCGTATACAACTGATCCTAATAGTTTCCATGTGCCACCCCTTCGATCCATACGAACCATTCGTAATATTTGAAAGAATCTAAGACCACGGAGGGCGCTTGTTGCTAACGGTCCATGTGATCTCATACCGAGTACTACTATTGAAGCTATTATTGTTACTACATCTAAAACGATTCATTTTATTGTCGATGCGAATTTAATTAATTATAAATCTACATACCCACAATGCAAAACGGACGTCTAAGGAATTTAAGGCGACCAATGTAGCCTTGATAACGCGAACGACATCCCGATGACCAAAGTCTGGCAAAAAATTCAATTCAAGATTTTTCTTCATTATTATCAAAGAACGTAAAAGGTCAATCAAGCCTAAATAGCTTTTCTTTTATTTAAAATATTAATAACGAATTATTAAAGTAACAAGTTATTTATAAAAACGTTTTCGAAGTTATGGGCTACGGTGCAAAAATGGTGGATGCGCCGGGATATAAGTTACGACTATCGGGAATGTTTGTAAAACTAAACAAATAACAACTGATGCCAAAAATTTGAGATTATAAATAGTCAAACTACGTTGAAAGAGTCCATATGCAACAATTTTCCTATAATATCGTAGTCTACAATTCTTTCATAGTTGGGTAATAAAATAAATTATAGCTTTCAACTTTCTCTTCTTAGTAAAGGCAAAAATGATTATAAATATCGTTGCATGATAAAGTCGCCTGTTATTTATGGAAAATGTAGCGAACAGATTTATACTTCACTTAATTTTGCCATAAATGTTCGACCGATATAATCTTCGTTCAGAAACAGAACGGACAACATATTTCAAAAGATATTGCCAACCATTTACGAATATGCGGAAATTATCAGAAAATCTCTAGGTCACGAGAAACCGCCCCAAAATTCGACATTCTCAAGACTATTACCAATAAAAGAAATGACAGTACATAAAATAAGTTTGCTAACATTGAATTTTTATCAAATGAATCCCTAAAGGAATCGCACAAATTCAATTGCCGTTAGAATAGGAAGTTTTAGAGACGACGGCACGCTTTAAAGAAATCTAACAGCCGACTAGTCAATCAGCGTAAATATAAAATCAGCAGGCAATTAGTTTTATAGCGTTCGCTCTAAGAGCTATGTAAGTATATATTCGTGCTCTGTTGCGTTAAATATTCGATTTGTCGTTTACATCTAGGGAAGTTCATAAGCGTAAATGAACGAAAATTAAGTTGTTGTCATTACGCAAAAAACTCCCGTTTGACCTAATTTAATAATTATTTTTCTGCATCTGGAAAAGCGTGTCCGTAAGTAGGTTTTATTGAAATTCTGTCGACCCTTTTTTAAAATATGTCGGTAAACTCCGACCACGGTATAATTGGTATCAAATCCTCATAAAGTCCAATTTACCTGTCGTTTATTATAAAAATAATCAATATGTGTATAAAGTAGGGAGGTCGAACACTTAAATGTTGAAATGATATTTATTCTCGTTTAAAAACTTTTGATACCGCTTTTTCTTTATAAGAATTCAAAGCATCTATTTGTTTTAATTTTTCTTTTGATCTTCCTTTCCATATTCTTTTAATGTAAAAAGTTTCTCGTTTTTTTTTTATGCCATACTTTTATAATATAATTTTAATGTTTCGTTCAGATTTTTTTTTACGATATATATAGTACTTTAGTAACAAAGAAACTGTAATTGATTTTAAAATCATTGAAAGTTGCATGAGGAATCGATTTCCTGCTATAAATTACGTATATGTGCAGATGATCCCATACTATCGACAAAAGCCGTCACATCTTCATTAAAAGCAGCAACAACGACAACGTAAAGATAGCAAACATCACAGTTGAAGGGTGTTTATATTAAACAACTTACAACAAACGTCATTAAGTTTATCGTTTTTTTTAACTTTGTTATAACCGTTTTTTAGGGTTACTTCAATAGCGTTGTTTTAAATAGTTCAACATAGAAACGACCATTTAGTGGAAGACTCGGTTTAATTTAATTGTAAATATAGTTGGAAATGCAACTCAAACTATTCTCATTTTACTTATTTCGAACGACTCAGGAATTTCAACAACCCTACCTGTGAATGAAAACGTAAATTTTTTACGTACATTATAAAAATTGCACTAACCACTTAATATCGTGTCCCGTGCTCCAGGCATGTTCTACGATTCCTCATCTTGAGGACATTCTTTTTAAAATACAGTAAAACCCCTCCAATGACCGAACACCTCTCATGACTGGACACTTTTTAATTCTCTAAATAATATGTCGCTCTTACAATTAGACGAAAACTTTCAATGGCCAGACACCTCCCTTAAGCGGACACTTTCAGTTTACCCGCAGGTGTCCGCCTAAGAGAGGTTTTGCTGTACTTTGATTCTTTTGTTCACTTGGACGGCGGGACTAATTTGGTTTTCGCACAGAGGCGCCAGCTAGACAGCCTACGTTGCCTTCCACGTACAAACAAAAATTGCAAAGAAAATCAAGTACAACAAAACCTGTCTTGTGCGGACACCTGCGGGGAAACTGAAAGTGTCCGGCTATTGAAGGTTTTCGTCTAAGAGCGACATATTATTCAAGGAATTAAAAAGTGTCCGGTCATTGGAGGTGTCCGTTAAGCGGGCTTTTACTGGATATATTGACTTGAAAACAAACACAATTTATTGCTATAATTTCTTCCGTTTTTCTACAAAGGACAACCTCATACATCCTAAAATTACGTTCTAGAATATTCTGATCATGGTCACTTTAGATTTGGTATCAAAGAGAAGTATAGGTGTAGTTAGGGGGCTCTTGGGGGTGCTAAGCAGCCATAAAATATAAATTAGCAGCCCCAAAAAATTTACGATGTATAGGCTAATTTCAAAACTAACCTATTTCTACAGGATAAACCGAAATTTGCAGAAAATTAACAAGAAAAATGTTATAAAATACATCTTTAGTTTTCAAGATATAAGACCTCAAAGATTGAGCTTTCAAGTTCCTTTATTTCAATTATTGAAAAGAACTTGGCTATTATATCTCTGTAGGTCAGTTGAATAATCATTCTGAACAGTAACAATTAACTTAATGTTCATTTACTTGGCCCTAAGTGCCATTTTTGGGAAATGATTTTGGATTGACTACACCTGAAAATATGTGTGGTAACATAGCAAATTATTTTACTTTTATTTCCTTGGATACAAAATAATTAGACACCTTAGTATCAAAATTAATGAATGTTGTAAATTTACCTTGAAATAATGTCCAATATCTACGAAATTAAAGGATTTTTTAAATGTTTTTCTCATGTTTCCTAATATCTATTCAACAACGTGTGAGTAAGCTGTTCGGCGAATTTTTGTTCATCCTGTATATAACGGGTGTATTTTTTAAAAGCGGCTATTTCTTATGTAATCCCTACTAGTTGTGTACGGTAGTCCCTTGAGAACATTTTAGCAAAATTAGAACATCGTAACTTATTTGAAAATCAGTTAAAAAACGCTCATTTTAGACGATATAGCGATTTTCAAAAACGAGCTAAACACGCAAAACGACAAAGAATATCTCCAAGACCCTCATTGCATTTTAGAAAAAATACGAAACATTTCCACTTGTTCCAGAATAAAATAAAATAGGCACCTATCTAGGCCTCATGCTATTGGAAAGCGATCCCTCTAGGACCCGATCAGGACTCCTACATGCTTGTATAATTTAAAATAAATTTTGGTTGGTTTTAAAGAGCTTTTACATCGTTTCACATACCCGATCTGAGCTTATTTAATTTATTAATTACTGAAAATAATGCATCTAGTCTTATTTACGATTTAGTCGCCAACACGTTATTTTAAGGGTTTTCAGTGTTATTGTTGGGTGTAAAGAGTTAAAATAAAATTCACCAGAGTGTTCAAGAGTTATATCATCAATTCGCCTCGAGCTTTACGTTGTATGTTTATTTGTATTATTTTTACAAAAAAAAAGAAAATTATTTCTCTTTGTTATTACGTATGAACTATTTTTATTATTCTAAGTAATATCTATTGATCGTTGCTTATGTGCAACTTCCGGTATAGACTTACCTCAAACCGAATTCAATAGAGAACCAAATAACAACGAATGTTTCCATATAAAATAATATTATTGCCGTTATTTCTTCATAAGGTTCTATTGTTGAGAATACGCTTAATGTTAGACATGCGAAGACCATAAGAAATCTGAAATGAAATTTCAAATTTCAATTAGGGTTTATTTCATGCTTCTATATACCAATGTAATTCAGCCAGCTAGTTGTAAATTTGAATAATTTACTGTTAGGTCACATTAAGCATTCTAACACGAAATTGCAAATCTTTTTTTAAACTAACAGATAAATATGTTATATGCTCCATTGTTTCAAAATAAGCGCAATTGTCTACATTGTAAAATTCTTTTCTTTTTCTCTATGATTAAGAAACAGTTAATATCTATAAAATTTACGACTTCTTCCGCTGTTTGACTTGTTGTCCGGTAATATAATATAGTACAAGTATTTTTAGATTGTTATATGTTTACAATATAACTCAATAATACTCAAAGACTGTGTTATATGTTGAAGTGATGACAAAAAGAAAAGAATTGCAAATTGATTTTATTACGATATAAAATGATAATGACATTAAGGGACCTGTGGTTACTCACACTACCATATGGTAGAATATGGCGACTCCCCTTGGTCTCTCCAGGAAATTATATACACGACTTTGTATACGTCTATATCTGGCATCCCGTCGTGAAGCTCTATAATTCAATGGTTTACCAAGAAGACTCATTCGGGGCTGTGTTAGACGGCTGCGTTTCTCTCGCAGCCTTAAACTGTAACAGAATGCATCATCTTCAAGACCAACCGAAGAAAAATAAGATCGAAACAAGAACCGTTAATCCCCAATTAAAGATTCGTTTAGAATAATCATCTTAATTACAATACAATAATAAGTAAGATAAACAAACAAAATTCAGCCTACTATACTATTTGTTTTTGTATAGTTAATTATAAACCCGTTTCTTTATGTACTTATGCAACAACACGCTGTGGTGATTTAAATACTAACAATTTAGAACAATTACGATTTATTATCATAATAAATGAAATAAAATATTCAGCAAAGGAAAACCCGAAAATCCAGACTATTTTTAGTCGAAATTCATCTTAATTCCCCTAATAGCTTGTTTAGATGATGGATTTTTATAAAATGAAAACACGCAATTTTGTTTTAATTTAATTAAATCAAAAAATTAATTATTAATAATGTTTATAATTTGTTGGAGATTGTCGTAAAAGAAATTTGTCTTTTTTACCGGCGAAACGTCACCTGCCATGTGCAGCACTACTCAATTATTCTTCCGAATAATTTCGTTGATAATGAGGAAATTTATTTCTAAACACGCTTTCCCAACACACTCGCACACACTATACTACAGTTGGGATCTACTATATACTACCGACATGCTAAAATAATCTCAATTCAGACTGATCCAGGTGGATGTAGAATTGAAGAGGAAAAACGACGCTGACGCCAAGCGACGTTGCCCGAATAAAACCCGCAAAAGCACAGGACCGTACTTGGTGCAATACCGATGTATTTGAATCAAAACGGAAAAAAAACCACTTACTTTTCAGGATCTCTACTGTTCTTGTTGTCTTCGCTGTTTTGTATTGTAACATTTTCAAATTCTACAGTTTTCTTCAATGGTTGTTGTACGGTCGTTAATAGAGGCCTTTGTGATAATGACGGTGAATCAGTTGGGGTCGGTGATGATGTTCCTGAGGTCATTATTTCACTTGAAATTGAATCGAACGAAAAACGGCCGCTCTAAAAATAATTAAATCTCGCACATTCTTCTATTCAAGTTGTAGTAAAGTTTACAAAGTTATTCCAAAGAAAGATAAAAACTGTAATGAGTTTCTTATAGCCGAATCTATAAAATATAATAGCTTTTATTGTAAAAATGGCAAAATGTTAAAAAATGAGGGTGCTTCAATGTCGCCAAAATGTCGGTGAATTGTTTGGAACTTTGCCAACACATCCACCACCCCCACTTATAACTAATATCCTTTTAAATATAAAACGAAATTCAAATAGGATTAGACATATTTTATGCGTTACTTTATTCTTTGAAACAAATTGATTTAAATTAAAGCTTTTAACGGCAATTAAAATCAAAATTTCTTTATCAAGGATAATCAACACCAATTTTCAATAAGAAATTAAAATTCCATCAAAGAAATAATGACTTGTCAAAGCTTGTAAAATTTATGCGAGCTTTTTTACAACATACAGTTTTCTATAATTTCCTGTATTAAAACCCGTAATTAGCTAAATATTTACAAATTTCACGTAAATTTTCTAATTTACTGTTTATAAAGGTTACCAACAAGACATGTGTAGATTAATGGGGTAATTATAACGGGTTTAATCTATTAAATAAATGTTATTAAGATCTTCAATATTAATATAAGGGGTGGGTTATTGTAAATCATTTATCACCTTTAGTATTTATTTAGGAGAACGTTAAAAATAAGCAATAAGCCAATATTAATGTGTACAGCATGTTTGTTGGACATTTTCGTTGAATTTTCATTAAATACAATAATTATCAAAGGGGAAAACAACACTAATTAGATAGAAATGTAGTGGAAGCTCTCTTCTATTCGGAAACAAAAATAAACAGGACGGCTTAATGTCGATTTTATTGGCACTGAATTTATTATTAAATGAACGCACCGGTTTCACTACCGATACTAAACGATACAATCATCTGAAAATTTTCATGTGTACGCGCATCCACCCAAACTGCACAGTCTCAAATTTGACACACGATGTATGAATTGAAGGAAATCTAACAATTTTTTTTACAACAAAGGAAAGCTCATAAAACAAAACAGTTATAATTTTATAGCGCATTTATTAAAGTATAACAATAGCAATTTAACAATTATTTCTATAACAATAGAATATAGGTTATTGTTATTGAATATATCGATTAACTGTAAAATTTATTTCTATTATGCTGCCGACAAGAACAATTACATCCATTTGTTGTGAGAATCGAAGGCACAAATCTGTAAATTACAACAAATACTTGTATATCTGACGATAAAAATCTTCAAAAAAAAATTAGATTAAATTATTATCAGTTTGGTGCTTTGAACATCAAATTATTCAGATGGGGAAAGAAGACATAATATTAGCATATCATCATTTTCAAAATCATAATCGAGTGTTTAACGTTCCAGTTATAGGGCTTTAAGAATTCATTCAATTTACTAAAACTCCACAAGTGACTATCAATTACGTAAAAAACTACATTGTATCACGAAATATCGTCAAAATTACATTTCAACATGCGATTACAATCATGAATTTTTCGGTTTAGGTATTTGTCGATTTGGCTAAATTTCAAATTGGACAACTTACTCAATTCCAATTTATCCGGTATAGCTTGCCAACACTGCATATGCCCCTTTGCATATGAATCATCCTGTGAAAAATTCAAATAATTAGCGATTTTCGGCAAGATTAGGGCTTTTATGTTTTCAAGATTCTATCAATTGCACATGAATAAAAGATCATTAATGAATGAAATATTTGGGGGGGTGTAACTATTATTCTTGAGTGCAACACGGGGTGAATTTTTTGACAGAAATGATTCTATTCTAGTCATTAACTGCAATAAAAAAATGGCAAAGACAACTACTCGATCCCTAGATAATCAGAGGTGTTGATTCTTACACTTCTAATTTCATTACACAAAATTTTATTCGTATACAACTGATAGAATTTTGAGGACTCAAATGCCCCACTTCTAGAAACTGTTAAGATTTTGTTATAACAATTGTGAAATGTTGTAGATGATAATATCCCTATAAATTATGGCATAATAGAATTTATAAGTGGTAAGAATCTACATTTATTATTGCAGAATTGTTGAAGGAGATCAACAAGTGTTTTTAATCTCCAAAATTTTCTGCAACTTGCCACAAAACAATACAAAAAAATCACCTGAAATTTTCCACTTTTTCCGCTTCGAATTGTTCTTATTTATTTCCAAGAGTGTCGGACAAGATGCAAGATTTCATATTAAAATATATGTAGTTAAATTTTGTATGGACATTTTAAAACGTGTTCTATACATTTTTTTGCAAATATTTGGTTGCGAAAACGGAGGATCAGTTGTATCTTATACTCAATCTTGCACCATGTCGGTCACCCCTTACACCCATTTTTTTCAATTTTTGAGTGGGTCCCCTTGCTAGGCGTCATCTTCAATATTGCCTAAAATGCAAACAAATATTGATTAGGGACATATTGGCCGTTGCCGAAAAACACATGTTGATTATTACGTCGAAATATCTTTGTAAT
>JAZBGW010000072.1:21732-47626 GCA_037464815.1 Mylabris variabilis
CAACAAATGCCGAACATACGTTTGCTTGTGTACTTGTGTATAAATCTATCGTACTTCCTTTTCTAAGACATGAAAATTACAATAACTTTGTCTCATTTTAATTCGACAAGCGCAGACTGTTTATCTTGAACAGCGCATGTGTGGAATTGAAATGCAGATTATCTTAAGGTTGTTTCAGATGAATCTTCGCACGCAACAATGGTTGCCTACCCATCCCAGCACTTTTTTAATTTTCATTTTTTTCAATTAAAAAATGTTTAAACCCACAACACCGATGTCAGTGAATATTTTTCATTTTTGAAGAGTAGCCCACTCTTGAAAATTGTATGAAATATAATCGAAAATATATATGAAGTTATATGACTGTATACTAAACAAATCCGATGGTCAGTGGAGCACTTCTCGAGATTTATATTACCCTAAATTTAGATATATTACCGATTTAAATTCGCAATTTGAAAGAAACTGGAAGCTATAAATCTTTACAAGGATTTATAGCTTTCATACTTGAAAACGATATGTCTAAATACGGTTCGCATTTCTAAGATTTACGTTACTAAATTTAGGTGAAGGTTGGGGCTTGTATTATTAAATTGGTTCACGAGTAAATTAATGGAAATGTCAAGACGGTTATTTGGATTTTCTAAGCGATTTGAGTAATTGATGACGGCAGTAAAAGGGATGGGTAGCGGAAATAAGCGGGTGAAATTCCGCCAAATCCGTCCCTACCACTTTGGAATTAGTGGCGTCATTAATGACGTTAAGTCATTGATAGTTGAATTGTTGCGCTATTGGTAAATAGATGTCGCTTTTAATTGTGGCGGGATTTTCAAATTTTAAAAATAATACAAATTTGAATCATACTTATATTCAGTCCAATATTAACACAACATTCATCACAAATTATCTATACTATATTACACTGGTGAATAATATAGCACTCTATACAACTGTTTGAAATTTAGGATTGAATGCAAAAACTCTTCTAATAGATAATATAACCGATATCATAGTAATAATAATAATAATAATGATGATGATGTTGATGATGAGCATTAATGTGAGTGAAATGTACTACAAGAGTATTGAAAGTACTGTTGATTTTTTTCCATATTCTCAAAATTACTAAATTCTAAGACATTTACCTAGAATCTAATTGTTCTAAAACTAATTTTATTAACATTGAAATGTATGTATGTATATAATATATAGGTATATGTATATTTTTATTCACAGTCATATTCTTTGGCAATATAGTTTCTGAAACTGTATAACTTGAAGGAGTTAAAAGAACTTAATCTACTTAATATATAAATAAACAACTGAAATATTAAAACAAGAAAATTAACAAAGATGAAAATGAAAACAATTCAACACATATTGCACATTTTTCGTGTAAATTTTCAAATAACAATGTGAAATTTTTAATTACATATCATTGCTTAACTAAAAAGTGTTCAATAACAATTGATAAAATTGGTATTTATCTAATTATGTGGAAGCCATTTGGTTTGCTGAAAAAAATCGTTATTTCTTTATTTATATCTAAATTGTATTTACATTTCTAAAATTGCTAAAAAAATTACCGTTGCGACATGAACAATATTCAATGTTTTATGCTTGTGTCACGCAGATACTGACCGTCCGGCCTTTAAAATTTTCAAGGCCTCGCAAATTTCTGGACAGCCTGTACATCAATAATAGTTGTGTTTTTGCGTGTGGAAGAAATAATGAAATTTCAAAAACAAACAGTAAATCTTATCACAATAATTGTGCAATAACCGGCTGTAATAGACACATGTGTTCCGCACCTCTAATTGGTAAACGATTTACACAGAAATGCCTTATCATTTCTGGTATTGACTGAAATGGTTTGCTGAATTGTCCCAAAATATAACAATCATCAGCGCCATCTTTCTGGATTCTCATATGCATAAATCCACGGGCACTCCTGGAAATAGATCCAAATTAAAATAATAATAATGATGATTTTGGGATGATTCACTTTAGGGATAATGAATAGTCCTGTTTCGTTGATTCACTGTTCCTAACAAGGAAACTACCCTCCCGAAGCATGCGTAAAACATTTTCAGCTTCCACACGTGTTATCGCTCCATGAAACCATCTGTAATGTTTCAATTAAAATTCGATTTAGCTTTAAAATAATTAAAAAAAAAGAAGCAAACACACCCTTGTTTTTCTAAAGGTAAATTAACATCAATCACATCAGCTGTTGTGGTGTTTTCTGGATTGTTTAAAGTCAATCCTAGTCCAACAAGTGATAATCCCACACCAGGACGTTGACGTACCGTATCTAATTCACCTAAATTTAATGTCAACTTTGCCCTGAATGAAGGTGCTGAAAAATATTTGAACTTAACACTAGTCTATATCGAGATATTAAGGGTATTGTCAATTCATTGCAAACAAAAGCAGTTTTCACCTCTTTTACGATAGACATGCTTGCAAATGTAGTAGACCAATTAAAATAATGACAAAGGTGTGATTGTATTTTGTTTACAATATTGTGCACCTGTCAATGTGGATGACTATGTTGAATACAATACTCGTTTCTTGCTGCTTATTCAGGCTTATAATTTTAAAAAACAGGCTACTTTAAATGCAATATTTTCAAAAATGGAAAAGAAAATTGAAATTTGATTAGCGTTACCCCATGCAGTTGACGTTCCTTTATTTATTCATGCAAATTTAATTAAATTATTTTCATTACACAAGAAGTAATATGGCCCGATTTGACACTATGTTTGTAGAGCAAATGTCATATTATTTTCGGATTATTAGGAAATCTAATCGGTTTTTCACCGAAAATCGAACGTCCCCCGATGAAGAATAAAATTTATGATCGATTGAGGTATTACCGAGCTCAATACCTCTTACCGTTTTCAAGTTATGTGGCCCAACATTTCTCTTATGGACTCTACAGAGCTGTCCCGTAAGTCGCGCATTTCCTCCTAAGGGACAGATAGGGGATGAAATTCTAAGAAGAAATGTCCTATATCATTTTGTTATCTGGCGCACAGTTAATTAGTAATTAATTAAACTAAGTAGCCAATCAGGTGCTCTCTTAGTTTAAAGACTCTTTCCTTCTCTCTTTTTACCGTTATAGCTAGCACCTGATTCAGCTCCTATGTGCTCTTTAGAAGGAAATGCGCGACTTACGAGACAGCCTGTATAATTGTACCATTTTAGTCTAGCATTTGACAATACCCTTAAAGAAAATTTTGTTGATTGGAGAGTTGTCGTTATGTCTATTCGGGTGTTTGATTGATTTAAAAGTAATGTATTGGATGTATTCAATCTGTATTGACATATCAACGGATTAGTCTAGGCGAACGAGATTTTGATAACATTGCCAGCCGGCAAATCAATCGTAAAGTCATTTGATCGATCATCTATTTCTAAAGTGTGTAAAAAATTTGCAGACGACAAAAAAAAACGAACTGTTAACAAACCTTGTCGGTCCGCTTCGATAACGCTTTGACTGGATGATGCTTGCGATACACTCGTTTCGTTCGTCTGTTGTATTCGCAGTCTACGTCGTAATTTGGGCATATCGAATGGTAAATCTCTAAAATCAACAGATGTTGCACTGCTGGACGTGCAAGCGTCTTGACCGATCATCCGTCGTCGTCTCAATTTCGGCATATCGAATGGCAAATCGGCGAAATCTTGTTGACTCGGTGCCGATAGCTCACCCGTAAATCCGATACGTGATTTGTTAATACCTTCACGTGATTGTATTGATATGCCACTATCGGAGCCCTGAATTTCTGGATCGCCTGTATGGAAACCTAAATTCAACAAATTCTTGTTTTGCGGTAGACGTCGTTTTATTTTCATATTCTCCGGTGTGGCAACCTCTTCAGGTGAACATTTTTGTGAATTATTATTACGATTGTTGTCCGATGTTTCCGATATTGGTTCCTGTGATGATTTATCAGATATAGGACTTAGAATGTGTAATTTGTTAGTATGTGTAAGGAATGTTGAATTCTGTGTTGCTGGATAGATTTTATTTGGTCCAGAATCAGAACTGTGTGAACTTAGCGATGATGATCGTCTACTATCTGAACTTGTGGTACTTCTATTACCCTCACTGGTGCTGCTTTTGATACTCTCCATACTACCACCACTGCTACTTGTCGTCATACTTTCAGTACTCGAATATTTGTGGCGTCTTCTTCGACCTTTAAATTCTAAAATACTCTCTTTATTCTCTTTAGATCTCTTCAACAATAACAAATCCTGTCTTGGCCAGTCTTTTATTTCGAATAATCTATCGTTATTTTTATCATTCGATTGATTTGGCCGTCCTTTAAATTCTGATATTAGTTTAGAATTACCAAATTCTATATCAAAAGCACTGCCTTGTGTTTGCAAACTACCACTGCTGCTGTTTGGTGAGCGTCCCCTTAATGATTTTATCGGTAAATGAAGACGTGCTCTCGGATGTGATGGCAGATTTGGGGCGCTACGTATACTGTTCATTACCATTTCTTTACCATGAAATTTAGTTGGAAGCGGAGCAGTGGACGGCGGGGACGGTGTATAGCCCCTTAAAGGCAATGATAGAGCGCCCGGGGGTGCGGACGTATCCTCCACAGGTAAATGCATATCCTACTCGCATCAATCAGTTAGTCGAATTAACAATTTAATAGAATTAGAAATTAATTTACCTGTAATTTTTGGGATAGAATGAGGGCGGCGTTATTGTCCTCCTGGCTCGGCTTTGGGCAAACTAATGTTACTTTACGCCTATTAAAAGGCGTATTATTTTCAATGGACGGTCCAGCTCGATTATCTTTAACTGTATTTAGTTGAACAAGGACCGGATGATTAGTGACTTTGTCAATTTGATCTAAGTCATCATCAGACTTGCTAATGCGACAATCAAAAGCCGTTTCATATACATGCCTTTGGCGTGTCATGTCGTCATCTAAGCCATCGTCCTGGTTAAAACAAGTACAAGGTGAGGTTAAACGATTTGGTGGCATAACCGCCTCATTTGGCGCATCCCTTGAATCTGTACTTTGCGTATCAACACTTGAACTTTTATTATAATTTAAACTATTATCAAATTTGGCTCGGATTGGTTTATCCAAATTCGGATTATCTAAACTTGAACTTTTTCGATATTTTTTATGATTAACTTTAATTTTTTGATTATTAATTGTTTTTGATTCTACAACATTTTGAGATATATTCAAATCAATTTGTTCTTTTTTCGATTTCGTTGGAACTAATTTCGTATCGTCGCATTTATTTTTATAAAGATCAGCATAATAATATGGTGATGGATGTCTTTTTATATCGGTACGTATCGGCGATTGTGTATTGATTTGTGGCAAAATTGCCTCTGATATACTATCAGGTGAATTTAATTCTTGTGGTTTTATAATCGTTAAACGATGACCGAAAAATTCGTCATCAGATGTTGGTTCAGATGAACCTTCTGCAACATAATCGAAAAACAACAAAAACTAATTACAGCTTGATTAATTGTGTGGGTGGTGTATTGGATGAAATTTACAATGGAACAAGGATCAATAGGCTTATTTTTTTATAAAACGCTCACGCTAGAAATGACGTGAAAATTTCTAATAAAAGTTGAAACGAATTCAAAGTCCAGATATTCTTCTTTTTTTAACAATACAGGATGGATATCTACAAAGTGACGGGAGATTACCAGAAGAATGGAAGTAGGAAGTGAAATTGCTTCTACAGTCGTATCAATGAATGAAATATGATAAATTATTACCATTGTTGGAGAATTACGAGTTTCTTTCTAATCAATACATGATTTATTAGAAAAAATTTCAATTTCTCAAGCAATTCCAAAATAGAATTACATTTACAATTTAATTAATGATGTAATCCTTATTCATTAGTTCGGTGTACCCGAGGAAATACTAATTGACAAACGTAACGATCTAATAGAATAAATCAAGCATCCCAACGATAAATTTTAATTTGAATCCATTAAGTCACACCAGCGTTTGATTATTCTATCGATGTTTGTGGAAATTTTTAATTTTCATTATTCAACATGCACGCCTGACACATTACGATTTCATATTGGATATTTCACATCACAGGGATGCACCCCTGACCACAACGTTTAATTGCTATTTTCCGCCAATTCTATTCCGACTAGATTCAGTAAAACCCCTATGGTCTAAACATATAGGGAAAGTAATTATTAAGTAACACTTGCAATTGAACAAATAGAAAACGGACAAATATAAAAATATTTTTACCAAATAAATCATGCAATAATAAAGATCAAAACTATAAAGCCACCCTCTTATGGTGTATGGCCAAAAGATTGGGCCCCGATGACGCCATTGGCGAGAATGCAATCCAACTAGATGGTTTTAGGGAAGCTCAAAGCGTCATTTACACGAGCCATCCATCAGTTGCCGGATAAAACGGGGGCATTTTTCATCTAGATTTTTTCTCTCTATATCTGTTTTTTTTTTATTTTTATTTTTTGTAATTACTCATTTTGAACACCTCCACTATAATGTCAACCATTATGTAAATTGTTGTTTCCTACATCGTCCATCTTTTTAAATTGTGTCTGTATTGCAATTAATTTTTAAGTATAAAGCTCTTAAAACAAACAAAACACAATTTAGAGGGGTGGAATGGCGATATTCTATTTTTTATATTCAATTTGAGCTTTCAACTCCTTTACGGTTTGCCGTCATACCCTTTCTCTCTCTCTTGTAGAATTAAAATGCATAATTTTCACGTTACGGGCTTTATTATTATTTTTTCCAACCCTTTTGTGAGCTATATAATTACAGCAATACATCATCGCCGATTTATCCAAATGGAAAAATAGAACGAAAACTAAATTATTGTTTAATGGCACAATTTCAATAAATTCTCAACTAAATATTCTTATTATTACAAGTGAATTACAACCCTCCAGTCATGAAATAATTCTACCGTAATAAACTAATTATTTCTAAAGAGTTTCATCGATTTTTTAAATTAATACCAGGACGTATCTAATAATAATTATTGAAACAGTTTTTTCGATTATTATTACAGCCGTCTAAATTGTCTTCAATTTATCTCAACCCCCTCAAACAAATTATACGTTTTTTCCTGCCCTCTCACTAGAATTAGGAAGTTTAATCTTGTTAAATCATTCTCAGACGTTTTGTTTTCGGTGTTTTTTTTCTTTGTCTGTCTGTTCGATTAATATAAAATCTTGTAAATGACAAAGAGATTTCGTCGAAAATATCATTAATAAGGGCTGATGTCATTGGAAATCCCATTGAAAAGTGGAATATTAAAAAGGGGATTATTTTACAATTATTTCAATTTTATCATCAGCTCCAAGAGACAAAAATAGAAATGAATATCGCCGGTTACAACTTTATCCACCCTTAAAGTATACGTGTATTCAAATGCCACCCCACTGACACCACGTGATCTACTTATTTTGGATGGTGTTAATAGTCTAAAAATAAAAAAAATCGTATAAAAGATACCAATTTAGTCTAATTGTGCGAATTATTTTGACGATTTCATTTATATAATATTTTGATCGTCACGTTTCCACCATTATACATTCTATATTTTTTCATTCTTTATTAAAATTGCTTTCATCATAATGGTACTTGAATTTATATTTAGGGCGTTTGTGAGATTTCTGTTTTCATCTTCAACAAATCTTGTTGACGTTGTTAACAATAAAGCTCCGTAATAGCAATACGAATAAAACGTATACGAAATAAAATGTCGATCTATTTACTCAAATTACAAATTAAATTAAGCGTAATAATTGAATTATTTGTCAATAGCCGCCGGTAATAATGAATAACGTTGTATCAGAGGGTGGATGAATTCTGTTAATATCCGATCCCCAATTTCAGCGAGATTATATATCGTCTATCAAATAACTTATTTAAAAGAAGCATACACAGACTGTCTTTCGTAAAGCAATCACCATCAAAATGTCTAATTTCTAATTAATCACCTGTTGTGTAAGGCTGTGAATATTCACGATCTGGACTGGTGAAGCATTTAGTTTCAATATCCTCTTGAATTAGCTGTTGTCTAGAATCTCTCGGAGTGGAATACGTCTCCAAAATTTCAATCTAAAACAATAATTAACAATGCATTCAGAAATCGTCAATCATAAACAGAAATTTCAATTAACAAACAATAGATTTGATTAATTTAATGGTGATGATAATTATACAGGGTGAGTATAAAGTAACGCAGAATATCCATCACAGGTAACTTTTTATTTTTTAATTAATGAATTGTGACTGAGCCAAAACGGTTCTATTGGTTACCATGAAGGAATGATGCCTTGAATGCCCTTTACGCTTTCGAATAAAACCGTAAAGGGCATTCGTGATACCACAGCAAAAATTTTTTAAAGATCTTGACTTCTGCGGGGAAAACAGGAAACATGGTTGAAGGTAATATGCTTGTATGCTGATAAGCCTCTCAATTACATTAAAATTTGCAATTTTATTTTTGCCAATTAAAAAATCAAAGCTTGCAATGCTTATTCAAAAGTGTTATGTTTTTCCTATACTATGCTGGTGCATGGATATTCTAATGACAAAAAATTTTGCAAACGTCAGCATTTTTTTTTAAAAATTTTCTTATGTAACCCCCTATTATTTTTGCAAATCTGAACGTAGAGATATATACCCTACCCGAAAATGCAATAAAAAATAGGGAGTTCCATTTAAAAAAAATGAATGATGATGTCATTTCTTCGCAATGGTAACTGGTGGAGCCGCTTTGGCTCAGTCACAATTTTCATAAATAAAAAGTTATGACGATTATGCTTTACTTTATACTCACCCTGTATATCACAAACAATAATACAATGTAAATACTCATTGATTGGTTTTTTAAACTTAACAAGTTACAAAAGAATTTCAATTAAATAGATTTAAGTTTTATAACTGTGTACCACCCGGAAATTCCTAAAGACGATTTTTGGGGTGTTTGCATATATATATAAAACAATTTACATTGATTCAATTCACCCTTGAATTAAATACTATTGTATTCTATTCCGGTCAAGTATCGGCTATAAATATCAACCCTAAATAGCCACCCTCGAGTCTAATGTATACAATAGTGGTGCATAAATTCTTGAATAAATTACCTGGCGAATACGAAATTACGTAAAGATTTTGATTAATTAGATTCTTAGATTTAATTTTACTAGTTTTAAACGACCGTCTAATGAATTAATTACAGTTTAATTACAACCACAAACCGTTGTTCGTCATTATTGATTTTGTAAAAAAAGGGGGAAGCAATTGGAAAATACACGTTTGACCATGACTAAATAATTAATTAACAAAACCTCAAAAAATTTGTTAAAATGCAGTCTTGGTTGAAACTTGAATTCCCCTTGATTAAGTTAAAGTTCATAAATATTAATAAGAATCACCCCTCGTACACACCATTTAGATGAAATCAATACTAACAATATTTAAATGTTGGTTAATATTTGCAAATTAAAAATGCAACAATTACCTTTTCTTCATTTGGACTGGATGCAATCCATTCGTTCAAACTTGATACAGCTATGCTATTCGGCCGTTTTTTATTCAGATGATCCACTGGCAAACTATAATCATCGCATAGTGAAATCTAAAACAAAAGAAAATCAATTTCAGCATGTTGTGTTTGCCAACTGTTAGTCTAGGGCTAGTTAAGCTCCCAACTGCAATTATATCACAGAGACTGTCGTCGGCTATAATGCTCAACATTGTTTCGTTTAACAATGCTGAATAGAATCGTGCGCGATTTAATAGTGTTGAGGGAATGCGAGTTTATCGATAATCTTCTTTTCTCGAATTGCCATATACCGACAAACTGTAACGTAATCAAATTCTCAGATTCGTTACAGTACACGACGACTCAACTAACCAATTAGAGTATCGAAAGTTCCTGTCCGACATCGGCTGAAATTTATCATATTTCAGTTGATATATGAACTAGTTGAGGCTTTGTTGGTGTGTAAAGTTAACATATCGTAACTGTTTCAACGTATCATCTATTTTGTTGTATATATGTGGATACAACAAAGGCGGACGATGACAGGGGCCATTGGTCATAAGTCATGACTTCCACACTTCATAAAGATCACTTTACTTTAATAAATTTGTTTATTAAGCCGGTTGATGTATCGATCTTTTTGTTGTAATCCAACAAAAGGATTGATGAGTTTCATGTTGAAAAGGAAATTAAGACAACTAGTCATTCTGGTGGTGACATGTTCATTAAATGAAAAAGCTCAAAATAGACGGTTTACAGTAATCGCGATTGTTTATTCGAACTTGAGTGATTCTATCTTTGTCAAATCGTATAGCTTTGTTGTAACGTTCTTAATTAAGATATAATCATTAAAGTTTCAACAACAATCGACAATTGTGTAAATAAAATATCGAAAATATACCTAAATAATTAAAACAGTCTAGTAAGATTTGTTATACGATCTTTGTTAATATCTGTGATTATGAATGGTGAACAAAGCTCTGCTATTAAACGGTATCGTAGCAAAACGGCTCTATATAAGACACAGCGGGGGTATAGAGGGTACAAAATGAAAGCTATAGATCATTTCGAGTACAAAAGCTTCTTGTTTGAGCTTGGTGCTTTTAGAAAATATAACGTCATCCCCAAGTCGGCCACTTAAACTGCTGCTGCACTCAAAGCATCATAAACACAACCTGAACTCTCCAAACAATCACAATAATAAAACAAATAAATTTCGATTATATTATATCATAATTGATATTAATTAGATTGGGGCAAATAAATTAGAAGCAATCTTCATTTTAGCAATTGTGAGACACAACAAAGATAGAAAAAAGGGGTGATAAATTCAATTGTAGGTGGTAGTATATTGACTAGCTCCACCAACGGACAAAATTTAATACAACTTCAATTAGAGCTAACATGGTGAAAGTGTACTTTGCTCTAGTCTGGATTAGATTAGTAAATGAATACGACCGAAAAAGGGGTGACTGTAACCACTTAATCCCCCTTCATGTTGGAAGTAGATGGAAAAAACACCTACCCATTTACCCTACGAACGAATATATTACGATCGAAGCAAAAAGGAGAATAATTTCATTTTTTTCGCTATCTCGATAAATCGGCCATAAGTTGATGATATATGGGAAATATTAACACCCCAATTTATTGTTATTATTGTTTTGGGTAAATGTTTTTGTTGTCTGTCAGTTCGATGTTATTCGCCAACAATCCAACGTTAAATTACCAACCGAGGAAGTGTTATGCAAATGAGTTGAGTTAAAAGAAAAATGGAGTACCAGAAAAACTCTCAACGAAAAGTTAAGCCATATTTTATATGCAATAGACCGTAAAAGTCGACAATTTATTCTACTTTTTTTGTAAGATTCCGTCAATTCAATAATAAAGTGGTATTTTGGTTACGTGTAAATAGTTGTAGTGTGAATTTAGATTTAGCCATTTCGGTATTAAGTCTTCATAGGGTGCTTCAAGTACCAGCTGAGCTTTACCGTTATTTGTGGCAAACTCATCAAATTCCATCTACTTAACCAATGAATATGGATAATTCGATTATAAATTCGCTAACGTGATTATTTTTAATGGATATTTTAATATAAATTTCCAACACTACTGATATATGATGAAAACTAAGGTACATTTACAATGATGAATGTATGATAAATACCAACAATATAGTTGTGTTGGAAATATTACACATGCTTCTACAGCTGCCCATTTCAAAGTTCAACACGACAATGAAAAGTCTCATCTTTGATTTACGAGATACACATGTGCAACTCGGTTGAGACTAGGGGGTGTAAATTGTAGTCAATAAAGAATTCACTGATGGCGGGAGCTTCCCAACTAAAACCACTTTCACGTATTTTAGTTACCAGCATTATTAATATATTTACTATGTCTAGGCCTACATAAGAAATTCGCTACACATGAAAACAAGCAAAATAAAGAAAAATCTTGGACTTTCTATCATAATTTGTTCAGAGGGTTGTAATGAAATTTATACTCAATCACTGGCGTCAAAGATCAGTCGTTTTACTCACGTCAGACGTAATTCTTGTTTGCTTAGTCTTGATGTGGAAATATAAAAGGAAACTTCAATGTTGCTAAAGAAACGAACTGGAAACTCTTCCTGTATTATTTTCATTCACTTTGATGCACATAATCTTAAAGCATCAGTTTCTCTTAGAAATTCGCAGTCATACAATCAAGAAGAAAACAATATACACACAGTGTCTCTTACACAAATTTTCAATAGAATTCAATGAATAAATGCTGGCAAAAGTGCTGAAATTCAATTTTTAATTTTATTATTTTGTTGGAATTGCCTGCCAATACACCTGATCTATTTCGACTTGACTGAATTAATTTGAATAATGCACGAATGTTCCAAGAATCGACAAATTTTCGTTAACAAAACGAAGGTGTTTTTTTGTCTGTAACAGATAGATCTGTCTATTCTTTTATTTTATTGGAGTCAGGTCGTTTTATCCTGACTTGGCAGTTTCCCAGGACGTGCTGTATACAATCGTAATGAAGCAAGTATAATGTAGAATTTCTATTGCAATAAGGAATACTACAGCTATTTTACCAGTAAATTCAAGTGAAGGGTCAGTCAAGTACAACGCTGGAGTAATGATGCAATTTGTCTCTGACCCTTTTGGCAAATATTTCCTAACATAACAATCGTACTCATTATTGCCACTAAATAGACCCGAAATATACACTAAAACACCTATTCACACTAAAAATAAAAGAGTTGTAGATATTTTTCGCAGGTTTAGACAACAGTTTTGTTAAATTTATAGGAGGCAAGTCAATTGTTCCGTAAAAGACCATTAAATACAAAATAGGTGTGTACAGGCAACAAATCACAATATAGAGAAAATAAAAAATGAACATTCTCTAGAGAGTGAAAACGGCAAATAAAACTACCGTGAAGGGGATAGAAAATGGGGAGTCCGACGTTTAGGGGGCTCATCTAACATATATCGGCTATTTTCATTATCGGCAACTGCTGTACACTGTCGCCATCAAATAATTTATAGCGCACGTATTTACATGATACTCATTGTTATTTGTTAACACCGACTTTATTCTATTCGATTCCTAAACGATCGACTAAATCGTATTGAAATTTATTGCCAAATTAATTCGATAAATAAAATCTGATAGTATAGAAGACAATACCGAAACCGCTTGATTTAAGATTAAAAGTTCTACTAAAGTTTTACGATGAAAATAAAAACATATTGTAGACAAGTTTCCACATTTTCAGCCCCAACAAATGAATCTACAACGTGTTAATGGTATTTTTTCAGGAAATTCGGGTTTTTCTCGATTGTTTTGTTCGACATTCGGTAATTGCCTGTTTGATATTGTTTGTAAATACTTTACAAACTCCATCATTGTTTATTTCTATGAGGGTTTTCTGCCATCGAAAGGGAACTCCTCGATAGGGACTGAATTACGAGCTGTAATGTGATCTGGTAACATGTACCGGGTGCATAACACCGGTTACCATACGTGATGTGTTTGTGTAAATATATATTATCTATATGGACATCGTCATATTTTGCATAACGTTAAAATGCGACCGAAAAACAGGTATAATCACCGAATATCCATTGTCGTATTAACAACACAACTATAATGTACTGATAAAATAAATTTAATTAGGTAGGTACAATCGTCAACTGTATATTTAATCGAATTTATTCCTATTACAAACACGTATGATGGAATTTACGATTTCTTCTATAATCCGAATTAATTGAACGAAAAACAGTTTAGTTTACTTAGTCAAAATTGAATTCTGAAACCGTAAAGGATATATGTAGGTATGGATGTGTGTATGCAGAACATCATTCATATCCTACACGAATTCTGGTGGAAATATTAAAAACAAACAGCTTTGATCTTCCCAACTCGCCCTGTATCTGTGTACTGAAAAATATTCAATATTTCCCGTAAACTATCACATTACCTTTCAGAAAAATTCCAACGAAATTCCTTTAAAGTAAAAGTCTATTCAGACTAACTTTCAACTATAAAAAAAGCCCTGAAAACCCGGCTCAAATGATAATTTCGACTTTTCAGCATTAATTTTTTGCGTAAATAAATATTTCTATACTTTATAATGGATTATACGAATCCTTTCAAGTATTTATGAATACAGTAAATACCAAACTGATAAGGGGGCGGAAAGAATTTAAATTTCCATCAACCCCAAAGCTGAATATTTATTATTCATCATATTTTCCAGATTTTCCATGATTGATTAACTACAAAAATTGCGCAATATTTGACGACACCACCTCTACCTTTACAATTGCAAAAGAAATCGAAAAAATTCGATTCCGCCAATTTCATTTGGCAATATTAAAATCATGTTTCACATCTATCAATTCATGCAAGTAAATTTCAATTTGAAATTCAAACAATTTTTCTTTTTGGAAAATATTGAAGTAATTCCGAATGCTTACCGTGGATTATATTTTCTTTCCGGCAAAAGCTCGTTAGTTGTTCAAATGATTGGAAATAAAAAAGGAAACGTTAACGCACAAGATTGTAAATAAAAAAACAAACAGAAACGTGTGCTTTCGCAACAAACTTTGAGGAAATACTGTATAGAAGATGAGTCATCCACTATATATAGAATCAAGTACATTGTGACATCAGCAAGCTCCAATAAGGACGAAAAAGTTGAGCTTGCGCGTTCTGGAACATTGAAAGCTTTTCCTGAAATCGATTGGCAAGCTTGCGCATCATAAACTGAAAAACGGTCACTTTCATTTTTGTTTATAATAAATTGTTTGATTAAAACAATAATTAAATAATAATAAAAACAAAACAAGCAACTTTCCTGACTCGCTCGTCAATATTGCCGTCTTTAAACTAAGACATTCTCTTTCTAAACAATATTCCCCAATAATGTTTGTTTGAATATATTTTCGCGATGAAATCATGCACCCCGCAGATTTTTGAATCACATCGCCACTAACGGAATGTATCTGAATACCATTGATTCATACATGCTGTTTTACTTATTCTTAACCGATGTTCCGTCAAAACTTGACAATGATTCATGGTAAATCCCTTTATGAATAAAACAATAGGCATTCTATAACGCCACATCTTATTGCAACGAAAATAATCTCAGCCTAAATCAAGTGGAATTCGTTCGGTTGCAGCAAGACTAAATATCAACAATAACAAAAAATTAAAACTGGAAACGGTAATTTTTTTTGATTATATTGCAATAACACTCGCATCGTTACTGAAAGGGGTGAATTTATGCAGACTGAAGCCGCACAAAAAATTGTCTGGAAATTATTAATTACATTGTTTATTTTTTATTACTTTTACTATTTGCAGTCTTTCATTCAAATAACCGGCAGTTTAAATGGTCAATAGAAATTTTCCACAGTTATTGTTTTGAATTGAATAATAAGCGACGCGTTCAGGTACGTGGAATAATACGGAGCTTTGTGTTTTACAACTGATAAATATTAATCCTCCAAAAAAAGGAGATCCCATAGATTTACTAATAATTTAATAACGATCGTATTGTTTTCTAAATAACGAAAAATTTTGGTTATCGACGTGAAGCATCGTTATAAAATAGGAGTTATGCTGGGGTAATTTTCAATGAATCAAAATAAGTTGTTCATATATTTTTTCCTCGTATTAAAACTGTCGATGTTTGGTAATAAATTTAATCGTTGTCAGAAAAGTTGTTGCGTAATTTCTCAATTATCTGTCTAAAGGTAAGAAAAATCGTGAGACTAATACCATAAAATGCACCTGCACCACTAAATACTGAAATTTGATAGGTTTATAGCGTAGTTTAGATTTTGTGTTGGTCTTCCCCATTTAATAAATACATTAATTATTATTATTATTATTATTAATCGATATAAGTACGTGTTATATTATTCGTTTATTATATAATTTATTATCGATCGGTTATTATCTATTAATATAAGTAACAGTAGATATAATAAGTGCTATTTTGCGGACATTTATAACAATTTATAAGTTTCCACCCTATATCCAATTTTCGCAATATATTTATAGTCAATAAAAACTTGTCTATAAATACGATAATTTCATATTGTATTTTTATTATTTAAGAAATTCTTTTATTTCTATATTATGATTAAGTTGTAAGTTGATGGTTTTTCAAATTCAACACCGTTCCGGATATTTACGGGCATGCAACATAAAGAAGATACCTTTGGGATTTGTGCTCCCCAACGTTAAACACCAACAATAATATATGAAGTATACGACAGAAAATAATTGCTGTTCAAGAGATCGCTTATTCAACCATTCCACATCCCCATCAATCTAAATTTTTGTTTTATTTTCTATTTATTTAATTCAACACAATCGATCTACAATAAATCAAGGAAAATTATCAACAAGATAAATAACGTTACCGTTATTGATCTATATCGAGTTGTTCACGTAATATTTATAACCGATTTAATTTAAGAATTGCATGTGAATTTTGTTAAAAGTGACTGAACTGAAAGTAGGACGATCGGTTATTATTAAAATTAGGCGTTTGTCGGTGTATTATTAATTGACCCGGCGCATCCACCATTTGTCAATAATTCAATAAAACATTTCATATCGTCAAATCATTTATTTTCTAACAAAAAACTTTGCTGGAATTTTTAAATTGACGTACGATCCTTTGAAGATAACGACAACAATATCCATATCGATGTGTATTGTCGACAAAATTAGGAGGAAGATTGGAAAGTTTTCAGTAAATTCGTCAATTTTATTTCGTGTTCGTGTACTGAAGGAAACACAAAAACTTAATCAAGATTGAAATGAATAAATAATAAATCAAATTGTTGATTAGTTATTTTCGTTTCTTTTATTCCATAAAAGGTTAAAGTAACATTCGTAATCAATCAATTCTGTTGTAATTATCAGTAAGTTATGGTGGTGAGTCATATTGTTTTGAAACTAAACAGACTAATTCGAGTCATTGATTTCGGTCATTATTACGTTTACAAGCGCTGTTGTTTTTTTGCTTTGAATAATCAATAAATATTTTTCCGTATACGTATGTGTATATGTAAACATTCCCAGTTGATTATTCGTTTGGAGGAATGAAGATGAAACAATAGCGTCCTGTCACATTTGGTCATTATCTCTAATCGCGTCTGCTTGTCATTGTGTATTTGAATGACTCATTTATGTTGGATTATTTGTATTTATAAGAATAATTTACAAATCGATGGTATTGTTTTGATGCTAAATATCTCTAAACGGCAATTTCTTGTTAGGTCAACAAGTTATCAAGCTCTAGTTTCAATAAATTCTGTATTAGTCAGCAATAAAAGAATGGAGTTTGGTTTGTTTATTTTTTATGTATTTTATGGGTATTAAGCATAGGATTTATGGGGGATATTTCTAGGATCCGGTCCTACCTCAAAATCCACCTGTAGACATCATTATATATTATTACCATAATATAATGTTGGTGTTTTTTTTTGTGTGAAACATCGACATACCTTTTTACCAAATGTAGAACTATCTTCGTTACCCCTAATGAAACGTTCAAATTTGAAACTATTCGATCTGTAGAGTTCATTGTCGCAACGTTTACTGCAGAATCTTCTTGTGATGGCGCGAGATTTACAGGATTTGCAGTCTTTCACCGATTCCCAATCGATATTAAATAAGCCGCGTGTTTTTTTATTATTACCATCTTGATTTGTACGTCTACGTGATTTGCTACGTCTACGTCGTCTTAATTTAATACTATTATTATCTGTACAAATATCTTGTTGTTTCGTTTCTGATTGTGTTCTTTTTGTTAGGCCAACACGTTTTAACACTCTATCCATTTCCACGATGTGGCCGGCACTGTAACTTTACGTTTTAAGATTAATAGATGAAAACAGACGCGCAACATAGCGCGCACTCAGCTGGTTTCGATTTAGGGTAAATGCAAATCAACAACCCTCTCATACAGTACACGTGTGTGTGTTTGACAGATTTAAACATCACCAATGAGTCACTACTAGTTTCCATCGCACAATACAAATATAGACTATAAAGAAAAACTAGTAGGGATTGAGGGAACACCATCAACACTGATTCATCACCCCCCTACCAATAACTCCAATCGGCATAAAAATTGAACAAATTTTCGATATATTATAAATAAAATCAATCGAAATATTAAAATGTCCAGAAACTGAACCCCATCTACTTTCCCCTAATGCAACTACTAACCCCCAATACTACAGATAACCATCTGAAAAAAATTTATTAGGAATTTTTAAAACATAAACAGTAGACTGATCTTTGTCTTTACAAATTTTAGGATCAGCAGAAACGAAACTTAATAATAATATAACTCAGATGATTTTATTTGGATAAATGTTCACTATATACATGTACATAATAACATTACAACTATATAGTGTGCAAAAAAATTACCAAAAAAAAATTATAACAATACTAGTCAAGAAGTAACTGCTAGAAAATTACATAGAAAATTAATTCTAATAACATTCTGTACAGGTTACATATTCACTTGTTAATTGGAAAGAAACAAACAGTCGAAACGGCCGTTTGTGGTTTCCTACTTTAGTTTTGTCATGTAAACTTGTTAAGTTAAATAGCAATATCGTCAAGGAATTTGCAATAGCGTTGATTTATTTCAACGTATTTCAATCGATCTATTTATTTAATGAAATACTGATTTGTAAACGGTACGAATATCACAGGCAAGGGAATAAAACGTTATCAATAGAAAACAAAACAAAAATTATTACAATACAAGATAATGTCAAATCAATGTTTACATAAACATTAAATAAGAACATTAATTAAAATATTTAAGAGAAAATTGTCATGATCCGAAACTGTTTACCTAAAATTACATCCCCTACCTTGGACATTTCACACTGACATAACTATCTATTTGTTTATTTATTCATTTTATTATTAATATTATTATTATTATAACGACAAATGAAATAAATAAGATGAATTTTAATTAAGGGAATTTTTTAAATTGTCTGTATTTAAATTTAATTGACTAGAAATATGCCAAAACAAATAAATTTTAACTCACTAAACCGAACGAAATGAACAAAATTAGTGAAGTAAAATTATTATTTCCAAAACGAATACTTAAAATTATCAGGTGTATTTTTTGTAAATGTTACACAATTACAGTAAAACGTCGATTATTCAAAATAATATTTATATTGATGTTTACTTGTGGTATATAATGACAATTTTACAATTTATGATATATATATTTTTATATATAATATATATATGCATATACCTATAATATGGAGATAGTATGACAAAAATCTTGATTTTTCATGACATGAAATTGAAAAAATTATCAATCATAATAAATTAAATGAACTATTCTTATTGAACAACGTATAATAAAGAGAAAAGAATACGTATCATTTTTTCACATTTCGAAAAGGCCAATGTGGAACTATAACAACAAAAAGTTCGCAAAATTATCACAGATAATTATCATATTACAATTGATATTTGAAAATAATGTTACAAAATATAAATCTTGAATAACGTATTTATTAAAAGGGCAAATGTAATACAATTGTTATGTGATAATTATCTATATCGGATATAACAACGAGTATGCGAAAACAAAAATATTTCTTAAAACACTGTATAATGAAAATGGAAACAAATATCGAATTCATATTATAAATTTATCAAAATTACAAATACGTTTAATTACGTATCAACAGCTCAATTAATCGACGTTCTATTGCATATGATCAATATAATGCATGTAAGTATGTATTACCTATAGGCTTATATACGTACTTTCTTTATAGATATTTGAAACGTAAAAAAAATATAATTAGCACAATGGTACAGTGAATAATCACTTTTGCATATTAGTTATTTCATCGCTTATTGATATACACTTTAGGAACGATTTTCTGTTATCTTTTTTTCTCTTTGCTTTTTTTAAATATAAAACAACACTTTTCTTTGTTATTAATATTTAACCTAATTACTATTACTCATAATATCTGACTTATACAAAACACTATTTATCAAATTCTTGATGTAATTATTTCACAAATTATAATAATAATTATAACCCCATAAATTAGCCCAATCCTAGCTATTTCTTTGTCGTTTATTAGACATGCTAGGCAATACACCACCTAACATATATTTTAATTGAGGCATGAAATCAATCACATTCCTAACTTGCACTAAAGGTACAACATCATTCATATTTTGACATCTACCAGATTCCATAAGAACATGAGTTTGGGAGCTAAAAATATACTCATAATTATAAATACAATATATACAAAAAAAACGTATTCATAATTAAATTAATTTGATTAGTAATTAATCACTTACTTATTGGGTTTATATAAATCTATACCTAGTACTTTCATGACTCTTTGACATGATTGTACGGGTATATTGTTGAAAAAATTTACTATGAGATCAGGTAATGTTACCAATAACTCTTCATTAACATATGGCTTCATATTTATACATGGTAATAATTGTCCTTCCACTAATGCTTTTTGCATTCTATACGGCATATGATTTGTTAATGTTGTTGGTTCTGGTAATGTTATTAATTTTGAATTTAAATCATCTAAAGACATTTGACCATTAGTCATATGTTCATCGACAAATGTACTTGGTTGTTGTGTCCTAGATGATTGTTGATGGGCTGGTTGTTGATTTATTAATATAGCTTGACGATTACTTACATTATAACTATTTTGAATTTCCCTAAAACAAACATTTTATATAAGACTTTATTTTCATTACTTAAATGTAACCTTATATCACCGTAAACGGAACCAACAATTACAATTTACGCATTTCTTGTTTGTTTAATTGGTAGAATTATGATCTAGTGTCGTGCAAATTATATAGCAAAGACATCATTTTGTCTTAACACGTTGACAGCCATGTGACATGCCTGCGGCCACACTATATATTTAAAATGTACAATTAGTTCAGTTTAGTATTGCGGTGGTCATCGTGTTAATACTATCGACAAAAATTCGCCCAAACGTAAACAAATTCATTTTTATGCTCTTGTTCACAGAAAACTGAATAATTTTAAACTAACGTTTTTATAAAACGATCGAATATTTCGATAAACGTAAAAATTAGTCAAATTTACGGTATAAGAATTACACCTAAATATCTTTCGATAGATTTCTCTATAGGGTTCGTGTATTCAAAAATGAAGACTGCTCTCTAAATTATTAACAAATTAACGAGGAATTTGATAAAATGAGGTTTAATTTCATCAACATACCATCACCGATCTGTTAATGATGAATGAGAAAAAACTGAAGCAACGTCTAACGTGTAATATCAAAGTTTAAATTATTGTGATTAATTGATTAATCAATATAAATTAAAATAATAAATAATAAAGGGTGGTTACCCTAGTGTAACGTATTTACCTGGCTGGATTGGTTTGTTGGTCCAAAAGTAAGCGATGTTGTTGTTGTTGTTGTTGTTGACGTAAATAATTCGGTATAACACCACCATTTAATAGAAATTGTCTTATTGGAATTAATGGTGCTGTAGGTAATGAATGTTCTTCTGGATCATCTGATTGATAATTCATTTGATTTAATGATTGTTCGGGCGTTGTCATCATATATGTATTATTTGGATTTGTTTGGGCATTTGTATAATGAAGATTCGATTGCCTATAAAAATGAAATAAAAACAAAAATTAATAAATCATTACAATAATCTATAGTTTAATTTAAGATACTTAAAAATTTAAATATAACTATAGATACATATTTAATATATCGGGTGTACCGCGGTGTTTCATCTGACAGTTGGCTGTGCCTTTCTTACGTAGTATCGTAGTTTGGTTCGGCCACTTGAAAAATACATTAACAAATATCAAATGTGAACCAAGTTACGATACCACGTAAGAAAGGCACAGCCAACTACGAGGTAAAATACCGTGGTACACATATTAACTTATCAAAATCTAATCTTTGTTTTTTGTTTAACATATAGCGACAGAGAAATTTTGAAAAATAGAATCTACAATATTTATATCGATCCAGATACGAACAATTTACACAGATTTTAAAACTCACCAATCTTCCTTTCCGTATGGTGGATAACTAAGACAAATATTGTAAGAATTAATAATTTTAACGCGAGCTTACTTTTATGTTAAAACAAAAATATTGTTTAAATAATGAATACACTATAGTTACTGATAACGGTGATAAATATTTGACTAGGAAATTAAAATTTTTTTACAATGTTTTCAATTATGGATAATTTTCACTTATTCACTGATATTGTCGAGTTGATAGTAGTGAATAAATGAATTTGTTTTTTTTTAATTATTTAAATAAAATTTATGCGTACGTTGTTGGTACTAACGGTGGTGGTCCTTGGGCGATGGTGTAATAATTTGGTGTCCTTAAATGTCTATTACCAGTCGCTGGTGGATATGTCGCCCTTATACTTGTAGTACTTGTTGTTCTTGGTTGAACTGAAGCGTACGGATGTTGTGATGCCATTGAATAAGTATAATTATGTAAATTATGTAATTGATTATTTAATGTTTTTGGTGGTATCAAAGGTTTCGGTGATGGTGTTGGATGTGTTATTGGTGGTGCAACTGGTTGTCTTGTCCATTGTATTATTTGACTATGATTACGTGTATTACCACCACTAATTAATAATTGTGTATCAACATTCTTCTTCGGCCAATAATCTTCAAATATTGTACCAGGTGGAAAATAATTTTTAATATCATTTAAACTAATAACAGAACATGAATCATGTGAAAATAACTCGTTACGTATACCCTGAACTTTACAACAAAATTTCAAATATGCCAAATCCCATCCTTCTACTTTATTAGCACGTTGTTTTAAATTATCGGTTTCACCTTCAAAATAAAATAATGGTACATATTTTTGATTATTTGATACTGTATAGGGTACAACAGATTCTTTATTAATACGTATAAAGCCACTACGACTTGTTGAATCAGTTTCACCAGTTGTTAATTTGTTATAACACGAATATAAGAAATTATAAAATTCTTTCGCATCAGTTAAACGCACAATCAAATCTCTTACTGTGAATTGTTCACGTCCAAATAAATAATCGCAATGTTTACAATTAATTTCATTTAAAAGTCTACCTTCAGCTTCTGTTATATAATAACTTCTGACACATGTACAATTATAAATGTCCTGATGTAAATAATTTAAATATTTATTAAGTGCTTTCATTTCAACCATACGAACTGCACAATATTTTTCACCATTCCGACAAATATATGGTATATGTGCTTTTCCTACTGTATCCCAACCAAATCGTCCTCTAATTGATTCTTCATCAATTGGTTTTGTATTTTGATTAACACCACCACCACCACCACCACCACCGCCACCACCACCACCACCACCTCCATTTTCGTAAAAATTTGTTGATATTATTGCTGTTGGTGTTGGTGTTGTTTTCTTCTTATCAGCAACTGGTGTTAAACTTAATGCTTGTCCAATATGTACATTTGTTGTTTTCTGTTGTATTGTTAAACGATTTTTACTAGCTTCTAATATACGTTCAGCTAATGCCTGTATTTCGGCATCATCATGACGTTCTTGTTTAACATTCATTATTGTTGAATTATAAACTAAAATTAATATCAATTATATTACGTATTCTTTTTTAAATATTATTTTTATAATTATGCCATGGTTTGTTATGTTTGTATATATCGGATCAAAACGGAAAAAAATTACGGATGTTTTAATGCTGATAATCGAACATTATTTTATAAATAAATCACAGCCTTATTAATGTTTGACAATATTATTAATTATGTTTGTTATTAATTTATTTATTTTTTAACCATTAAGAGTGAGGTTAAGGCGGGTTTGTTACCGTATTTTCTATAATTATGTAGCCATAGCGCCATCAAAATGGAACACACTCCGTATTCTCTTTCTCACAACCGCCGAACTTTACTATTTATTACAATATTATTATATTAAAATCAATTATGGTTTACGAATTTCAATTAATTAACAATTACATTTAAACCATTTGTATAAATTTTTCAAATTTTTTCAATTGTCTTATTAATATTATTTAAAATATACACACACAGTTAACACCACTCTTGTTAGAATTAATAGCTATAGGACAACACGAAAACGTTCGAAAGCGGGATACACAAACACAGACAGATCAAATACCATCTAACCAAAATAACCAACAATAATGCCATCTATCGTTGAAAAACTGCAATAATTAAACAATATGGCCGAATTCAAACAACCAATCAACAAATATTGCACGGAAAATCTGCAAACAAAACACAAATCAAGCTACACATGGAACAATAACCCTACTAAATTAATTATGAATAATTAACACCCAATAATTATCGCGACAAAAAAAAACCAACACAAATATTCACCATGAAACCACACCGTTGAATATCAAATAGATGAACTGATAATAAATTAATTTGAAATAATAATAATTTACCGACTTTTCTCCAAAAAAATTTCTCAACAAACACGATTAACAACGGTTTTCGCGCGAGTGGTTAGAATTTTCACGCATACAAATGGATGCGCTTGGTTTCTAAAGTTCATCTTCTCGCCCTTAGGTGGCGCAAAATTAAAACTTGATAGATAATTAAAATAATTATCTTAATTATAAACTTTCTTTTTAGTAAACTTACCGAGAACAGATTATCGTCCTTAAATAAAACAATAATTTATTTAGTTTTTTTCTGTTTAATTAATACTAACGCCGGCGCATTATATTAATACAGTGACGACTGCGCAGTCGGTTTTATGTCTTAATATATTATCACAAAATGTCGTCGATACAACTGCGCATGACTATTTTTTTTTTCTCATTGTTTTCTATAAAACTGGTTTTTATCATTGTTTCTTAAGAATTTGAGCTTTATGGATATAGTCAGATGGTTTATTTTTAGATTTGTCATGATAAACAGAATTTTTCTATCAACGATAAAGACATGCAATTATTTTAGATATTATTCTACTGTAATTTGACCGTATTGATAATTCTAAAGAAGGCTGAAATCCTTATTGGACACCCGATATAAACAAATGTTGATTAATTATCCACATAAGTGTCAAAAAAATCGATAATTCTTGGATTTCTGAAATAATCATTTTTGTTGTATTATGTTGATAGTATTTTTTATAGTAAAAAATTGTTTGATAAAATGACCTTGATAAAATTTCGCCCCATATAATTTCCAGAAAAGTGCCCGTAATTAGCGTCTAATTAATAAGTAAACAATAAGGGGACAATTCAACGAAATTATGGTTTAACATTTGATAAACACCAAGGGAGAACAAAGACTTCCTAATTTCTTTATATTATATAGGAATAAAAACAACCCCTAGATTACAAGCGGGTAAAAGTAAATTGGTGGAAATTACCCCACATACGAATTTATAAACAATATTTATGAAAATTGAACTAGAATACCCCTAATATAAGGGAGATAAATAATTTAAAAATAGACATACTTCCCAACAAGCATAAGGTTTCCGGTACTCGCCCATCTCTTGAGCAGGGTTGGTTTTTTAAACTCACGGTTCCTGTTCAAATTTCAGCTTATCAATCAGCCCTATTTTTATCCACCATTTAAACAGGTAGCAATGGAAAGTGATGGAAATATGTATTGTTTTGCTTTTCTAATTTTGAATTACTTTGTTAGACGAAGAGCGTCGGTTACATAAACAGAGATAGATAGGTACCA
>JAZBGW010000073.1:0-20297 GCA_037464815.1 Mylabris variabilis
CGTAGATAATGTACAGAAAAAATTCTAGATAATATTTTCAGCAGTGACAAATTTCCAGATTTTTCCAATTTTTTATCCTCTTATCTATAGTAAATGCACATGCAATATTGGAGCATCAATTCAGCTGGTACTGTTTGTTATCTTTCATAATTTCAATGCGATAATAATTTTTTTATAGGTAAATATCATTTACAAAGCTTAATTACTTTATTAGTAAAAATTTAGAAACAATAGAATCACTTATTTGCGGTTTCATTCAGTCTGAAATAAAAATTTTGCTACAATTCAGTAAAATTTCATCTAGTTATAAGCAAAATAATATGTGGGAGGTGATATTAAGTTAATTAATTTCCACATTTATGGTATAATTCTTAATAAATTAATAATTAATATTAATTTTTCAATGAGTGCCTAATTCTTATCATTTATGAATATCAGTTTATTGTCGCTGAGCAGTTGTTTAAGATTTTTATGAATGATTAGAAATTAAGGTGAAATTATTTCCAAGAATGTGTTACGTTATCTATAACTAATTATTAATATAATAGTTTACCAGTTTCTATTTATTTAAATTTACACAGTATTGTGTCGTGTGCAGACTTATTTCGACTTTTCTTTTTTATACCGGGTGAGTCACCTAAAACGAAAAGTTCTTATGGCAACACCAATTATTTGACGAGCGATTCGAAAAATATTTCAACGATTTGTAGGGTGATAACTGGAGATTATTTTAACAAAATTAGAACCTCATATCTCATTTGGAAGTTGTTCAAAAAACGCTCGTTTTGAACACGGCTGCGATTTTCAAAAGCAAGCTAAAACGACTAACAATAAGAGTGACTCTAAGACCCTCCCAACATTGATTTTTTTCGTTTTTCTCTATTGCATTCTAGAAAAAAATGCGAAACATTCCCACTAGTTCTAGAATAAAATGGAGAAAAGGGAAAAAATCAATATTGGGAGGGTCTCCGAGTCATTCTAAGTCGTTCTGCGTGTTTAGTTTGTTTTCGAAAATTGCAACATCGTCAGAAACGAGCTTTTTTGACCAACTTTCAAATGAGCTACGAGGTTATAATTTTGCTAAAATGTCCTCTAGGGACACCCCCTATATATCCTTGGAATATTTTTAGATTCGCCCGCCAAATAATATAATAACGATATAATCGATAATTGGACCGATATCATCGAACATTAGAGATAAATATGGAGTGTTCTAACAACTAATATTAAAATATGATCATTATTATTAGTTACCATTTTGATTGTGAAGATTTTTTGGATAATCAATGGGTGTTTTTGCTGTAGGAATTGTGAATTTTTATATAAAAATCTAGTTCGTATCCTAAACAAACCATTATTGGAGTCCTTTTTGCCTTTGCTTTAATTTCAGTTCTCTTTCTTACTACAAAGTAAATTATGCATTCTTTAATAGCAACGTTCATTTAAACCAAAGTTATCAATTAGATGTAAATTATTTCATAAGAGTAAAACACAAATGACTCAAGAACGGTAACAGATAACGATTTGGTAACAGCTGTATACAATTTAAAATGCAGTTCTACATACATCTATGTGGCTTCATAAATATTTGGAAAATCTATTGAATTTTCCAAAAATTAGGAAAAATTAATTTTTTGTGCTGAAAGAGTAGTTTTGGCGAAACACAAAAAACTCTGTCAAAGTTAATAACAAGGCACTAAAGGGCGGTATTTCGTCTCGAGAGTGGAAGTTTACTGCAAGCCTCGAGGGCAATAAACCACTCGAGGGACGAAAGAAAGCACTTTAGTCCCGATTGATATACGCTATTTTTTGCACTTTCGGAAATATTTGGGATGAAATTCAAAATTTTTGAGATAATTTCTATATTTTTAAAAAATCACCCTAATTACTGCATCAATAATGTTGGTAAAATAATAGCAGCTGATAACATAAAAAGAATATTTGACAATAATTGCTCTAGATGCTTATAATTGTTTATTTTTCCTTATATCCCTAGGGAAATAATAAATATTATGTCCCTAGGGATTAAAAGTGATACTTTAGTCCCTGTAATGGGGGACTAAAGTGACCACTTTAGTCCTGGAGGTGCAAAAAATCAATTTAAAGTTATATAAACAGGTAGATGAAAGTTCACTGTACAATTGGGGCTTTTTCGATTTTCAATTTTCTTTACCGTTTTTCCATCAGCCGCATCCAAGGTAACCTATTTTTTTTCGAAATTATAAAGTGCCATATATCTGTAATGATAGGCATTAATTTGTACATAGTAAATAATACAATGATTAATATGATTAGTATGATTACTCAAGATATGGCAGTTTTGTGAACAAACAAATAACGCCTTTCCTTTAGTAGTGTTACTAATGTAAATAGATATTTCTTAAAATACCCTTTTCTTATCATTTTGCACTAAATTTATCTATCGTTTAAATCTTATGGTAGTTTTTCCATTTGGATTGAATTGTTTATACAATATTGATTAAAATATGGAATTATACATTCTAGTTTTCTTGTTATCAAGCCTATAGAAAATTAAAATTGAAACGAAGATGAGAATTTCTCAGAAAATTAAGTTAAGAAATATTGACGCATACAAACGTCAATGATTTTACTTAAAATTAATACATACGTAATAATAATAATACAAATTATTGATCAGTATAAAGATAAAGCTGAATGATTCAATTAATAGTTATTCATGATAAGTGTTATCTATTATAACAAGTGTTGTAGATTCTAATTGTAAGCCAAATATTGAAGGCCAAAAATTAAATAAAATAAATCATTGTTATAAACGAAATATTAATTATTTCGAATTAACAACAATAGTAATATAACGCATTATAAACATTTATTAATTGTTTAAGAACATTGAAGCATACAAAATAATATTAATATTAATTTTTATAGTTGAAAATAAACGTATCTTATCTTAAATATTAAGAATATAATATTTCCAATATTAAATCAGTTATTATTGATTAATCTTCTTTTCACCGAGTACCTTCTTTGATGCCTCAATAAATTCCATTAAACCCTTCGACATGTAATATGGCCTGGCCATACCATCATTAATATTGCTATCTTCACAGAAACAGATAAATAAAGTATCGATGGTAGTCTGTAAAAACATTACAAATAAATTTAAATCGAATTTATCGAATATTTTCATAGATATAGTATATTTCTGGATAACGCTTTCTCCCAGGATAGGAAACATATATGCATCTTAATTGAAGAAATCCATAATAAATGTTATTTCTATCAATTTACGTAAAACCTTCATTTTTTTCTTTCGTATGGGATATTTAATGTGTTGGCTAAATGCACGCTAGGCGCTATCGTCGAAACTAGAGAAAGCGCTATCCATATAAATACTAGATCCATGAATAATTTGTAACGTACTGTAAACACTGAGAAACTGATGATGACAATTATAAGAATTATCAGAAAACTGATGATTGTGCCCAAAATATGTTGCTGAAAGTAAAATGCATCAATTTCAAAATGAATCGAAAATTTAATGATCTTACCGAAAACATAAAGTATGATACACCTGTACCTATGACAATAATTAATAACTGAGCTATACCTAAAACAAAACCACCAACAGATGAGACGGCAGCTAAATTTACAATATTCGATAATAATAATTTGGCAGCACGTTTTCCAGATTTATAAAACGATTGTCCATGGATTGCTGTTACAATATATGCATTCTTTGTTAGAAATTTTAAAATACCCTCAATACATTTCAAACATTGATCGACAATAACTTTTAACTTATCATTTTTGGCAAATGCTTCTATTAACATTCTAATAGCTGTGATTATTGTTATCACTAACGAACCGAACGCTACAGTACCAAGATGGAAACGGCATAGTATTTTTATACTATTTAAAATTGGTGATTCTAAATAGCGCTTATTTCTGTAATGTAACCGAAAATAAATGTTAATTTGATATTAGTAAAAAAAATTTCTATACTTTGCGAAATACCAAGATGAAACAGCACCAGCAACGGCCATAAATTGACAACCACTGATAAATTGCAGTACCCATAATGTTATGATAGCGTTATAGATCATTGTGAATATCCATAATGGATCTTTGTCATATGTATAGAATTCTGTCAATGGGATTTGTTTGAGTTTACCGTATGTTAACAGGAATGCTACATTCGTTCCAAACAAGGTCAACACGATTAGTTGCAGTATACAATTCTAAAACGGTAAATTAGAGAGGGAAAAAGACTATAATTTTCTAAAAGCCCATTTTCATTATCCGATGTTTGTATTAGAGACCGTTCTATTCTGGAAAAAATTGGATGAAAACTCGAAAGCTTTCTCACAATCAGATGCGGCAACTCGAGCAACAAATCGCATATAAACTCGGATAATGCAAAGTGGATTTAAAAAAAAGTGCAATCATTATTATTACCAGTATTGGTAAAGCAATCAAGGCTGGCATATCGAAGATAGCCTTTGTCGTCTCCTTCATCAGCATCCCAACTAAGCGTATACGTTTAAACATAACAATCAGAATAACAATGACAATAATTGCAATTAATGTAAAAACGATTCCACCAATCTTATAAGCATTCCTCTGTTGTTCGGTTATTTGATCTTTCAATGTGATGAATAAATACCTGAAACAGTCGTGTGGGTCATTTTTTTGTGAAAATTCACTTCCTATCACAATGCCAAATATACCAAAATGCTGCTGCTCCTACTACAAAAAGAGCAACAGTTAATGCTAAACAAGTCCATACAACTACTGTAGGTACATATCTTAATAATATCATCAATAGAAGACTTAAAAAGATACCAATGATGATTGTAAAAATAAATTTCCACCAATGTAGTTTGACCACTTCATCTGATAATTCGTCATTGTCATCGTTGATATCACGTTTGTTACGATTATAAAGATTTGAAATATCATCTTCTTCAATTGGTGGATAACAGATACCTATTGCAATACTTTTTTTGCTAGAAAGTAATTTTTTTTATTTAAAATTTTCATTAAATTCTAAATTCTATTAGACTTACTAAGTCGGATCACAAGAAGTGACACATTTTCGATCAATCAACGTGTAATCATCTTTGTCGAAATTGATTTTTCGTGAAAGTTGCAAAAATCTATAATAAAATGAATAAATTTACTTTTATCAATACCGGATGATTCACCTTAGGAGAAAAGTTCTTATGTCAACTGGCATTATTTGGCGAGCGATTCGAAACGATTTGTAGGAGAGCACTTAAGCAAAATTAGGCCCTTGTTGCTTATTCTGAAATTTGCTAAAAGATGCGTTGTTGCGACAATGTCTCGATTAGAAGATCGTAAAATTGTTTTTATTCGTTTTTCATCACCGGATCCTTGAGAAAATGGGAACACTGATTTTCCAAAATCCTTACGAATGACCTATTTTTATTTGTTTCAACTCGATGGGGAAGATTGTTTATGCTGATTTAGTGCTTGTTTAAAAAACAAGAAAATCCTTGGCATTAGATACAATAGAAACAAATAAGGAATACGTAAGTTGTTTTTACATAAACCAAGTTAAAAATAGTAAACAACAGAGAAGGTTACTCATACTACATTCATTCATTTTTTCAACAATCGATCTCCATCATGATTTTTTCAAATTTTTAAGAAAACAAATGAGAAAAACGGGAAAAATCAATTTTACGATAGTCTACGAGCCATACTTAATCGGCTTATACGTGTAATTGGTTGATGGAAATCGCGACATTGTCGGAATAAAGCGTTTTTCGACCAACTTCCAAATTTTTGGAATATTTTTCGAATCACTCGCCAAATAATGGAAGTTACCATAAGAGTTTTTCGCCTAACGTAAATCATCCGATATAAAACGAGTGGTCCAGCTAAATGTTCCTAGTGATTATGGCAACTTAATATTTCAAGGATTTGTAAAATATTAGAACCTCAAAGTTCATAGCTCATTTGAAATTTGGTCAAAAAAACTTTCTTTTCTAACGATGTGGCGAGTTTCAAAAACTTAGTCTACACTTAAAAATGACTTGGAGTGATTGATTTAAGAATCGTCCCAACATTGATTTTTTTTTCATTTTTCTCCATTGTATTCTAGAACATGTGGAAATATTTTGCAATTTGCGACATTGTTCAAAATGAGCATTTTTTGACCGACTTCCAAATGCGCTATAATATGAGTTGTCATAAAAACTATTCACATTTCTAGGTGGACCATCCTGTATGTGAACATTATTACGGTGCATTAGTTAGATCACGTCCTGAACATGGAATACCATCAATTTTAACATTTTGATGTCCACATAGATTACCACAAGTATCCGTCCAGGAGGATAATCGACGGATATCAGTATAGATCCAACAATAAATCAAAAATGGTAGCTAAAATTTTTTTGTAATTTTTAAAAAAATAATTCTACAATAATAACAGCAGTAATTAACTAACCAATAAAATTATAGCAACGATAAAAATGATAAGAAATTTCTTATCGGTAGCAGTTCGATCCTCCGGCTCGGCTGGGATGTTTACGGCTTGTGCTGTTGTTGCTGGATTTAATTTTCGAAATTCATGTAACTAGAAATTTATACAAATATCTTATTAATATGTGTGTGTAATAGTCTAAAAATAAATAACTTGTTTTGAAAGTGGCAATCAACAAAGTAGATGTTCCTTTTTATCTGTCTCTAAGCAATTTTTGATAATTTGATAGGAACCACCCCCCCAACATGTTATTATTAACTCTATAATAATACACAAACATACAATGTTATCGTTGAATAAATATAAAAAAAAAATGATAAATATTTGATAATGTTATTTAAAACATAATTTTACTGTTAATTGATGTAATTTTTTTTCGTTGAGTTAATTTGGAAAAATTAATAGCACTGTAACAGTTACGTCATGGTTTATAAATACATTTGCATAAGACAAGGTCGTGTATAATTATTAGCCTTGCCCTTTTATTTATATTATAATCAGACGATTCAGTTTCGTAATTAATATTTTATTTTTTTTTTGAAAAATGTCTTACCTCTTCAGGTTTTAGATTTTGGCTCATTCCAGCCCCCATTGTTGCCTAGTTGGATTTTTTTTCGTCCAAACTAAACACAGTTAGACGATATTTAAACTAAATTATATACAACTTTAATTACAATTGTTACCTTTGATTTCTATTTTCTATTTTTAGAATATTAGATGCACTAGAAAAAGAAAACGTGTGTTTATAATATGTTACCCATTAAAATTATAATAACTTGTTTATTATTACTGAATCGATGCTTAAATATGTCGTTAGATAAGTATTACTGTAATTTTATGTTGTTGTTTTGAATACACTACAGACACTCACAACTATATTAAAATTATAAAATCGACTGTATTTTTTAAACGCTTCAACTCTTCTATCTTTATAAACGTTATGTTATGAATTTGGTAACACGAAGGTCAATCGACCAAATACATATGGTTTTATTGCCGTTATATACGTCGATATTTTTAGTATGAGCACTAATTCTATGGCGCCACAATTAGAACACTGATATTTTATAAAGATACACGCATATACAGTGCGTTTTGTACTATTTAATTGTGAAAATAATGAGCATCAATAACCTTCTTTATGTTGATCAAACCGATAAGTTAACGGCTCGGTTGTCAGTCTACGTTTGTGTGAGAGTTAAAGAGGCCATGCACGTGGCCAAACGGTTTTAATTGCTTTAGAAATCCTACCTATTGTATTGAGACATCCTGACAGTATTCTTCAGCTTCCTTCTTTGGCCTTTTGATTATTCTTTCGTTTATTCTTGAACAATTGTATTCGGTAACTTTGAGAAAAAAAAACATCATAATCTGGTCAATTGTTAAAAACATCTCAGAGGAAAACTTGTTCATTTGTTAGAGAAATTGTCGAGAGTTTTTGGACAATTTTGCTTCTATCTCATTCAGTAGGTATTGCTCAAACGTTACTCACATATTGAGCATGATACTTTTTGGCAAATTAGTTGGTTCTATTCTAAAAAGATCGGATGAAAACTCGAAAACTTTCTCGGATGAGGCAACTCGAATCAGAAATCGAATGGTGTACAGACACAAATTTGTCGTTTTATTTGCTTAGAACAAAAAATCAGATGTAAACTCGAATAATATAAAGTGGGCTTTACAACATTTTTGTTAAATTAGAATATTGTTGGGGAATTTTAACTCGTTTGTAGTCAAGTCTAGAAGTTTTTAAACTTTCTGGACATTTGGGACAATTATATAAAATATTTATGTAGATTTTGAAAATGCTTTTATAAATCTTGATAAAGTTTATCATTTTTCATATTTCATTTTTGATAGAAAAGTAGATGAACAACAATACAAGTTTCATAATTGACAATCTGTAGCTATAAGCGCACCATTTTCGGTACTATTATACTTCTATAGAGGATATAAAACAGAGAAACTAATTTTATTTCATTCATGTATCGGATAGTATTTATGTTGTGCAAAAAACAGTTATATTCCTTTATAAAATTTCCATTCTAAATTTGAGTTTTGTTTAGATTTCAATCTTTCAATATTTTTAAACTTCCGCAAAACTTTTGATGGGGAAAATAAATAATTTTTTGACTTCGAATAGGAACTTGATATGTTGTGAAATTTGTAGGCGAACAATTATGGTTTATTTTCAGATTCAACTAAAATTAAATCTATCAATAACTTTTCTTGTGTTAAAGTGATTAAATTTTTTTATTTCAATTCACAATTTGAAAAGAATTTGAAAAATTTCAGCCTTCTTAAGATTCATTTGAACAAGTCATTTTTGTACAAAATTTTAATTACATGTTCTTGCAGTAGGTAGACAAACGATGAGTGATACACAATCAAAACAAACATAATTTTATATCAAAATTCTAAACAAAATAGATTCAAATTTGTTTTGCAATAGTTTCACTAATATTAGGAATCGTTTGTTCTTGTTGAACTTTACAGGACTTTCGTTTCTTCTTGGTGATTTCTAGTGTTCTCTTTGAATTCTCAACAAATTGCATCAATTCAATCGACATGTAATATTCACGATTTACACCATCATTCATTTCACAATCTTCACAAAAACATAAAAATATCGTATCGATGATCATCTAAAATTTATAAAAAAACAAAACAATATAAAGCATTTCAAAAAATAAAAAAAAATCGTTGAATACCTCATAAACTGTAATAAAACAATGAGCTACAAAGTAACCAAAAAGTCCAGCTAACGTGATAGGTACCCAAACATGTTGTAAACCATCTTTATTCTCAAACACTTTAACACCAATCAAAACAGTAGCTACAACTACTAAAACTTTGGCTAAAAACAAAACAAAATCACCAACTGAATTGATAGCAGTTACACGAAGGGCATTTGCTACTAAAATTTGGAATGCTTGCTGTGCAGCATGGCAAAATGAATAGCCATGTATCCCTGTAGAGAAATTGTGATTAAATTCATTATATAGGTAAATATCAAAAAAAAAAAAAATGAATTACCAATTTCAATATAAGCATTTCTACTTAAATATTTTAAAAAATTCTCAAAACAATAAAAACAACATTGACAACATTTTAATGTACAATCAGTACATTTCCCTTTATGTTTATACAAATATTTCTCAATGAGTTTCATTAGGATTCGAATAAGTTGCACGGTTGCTATCAGAAATGATCCTAAAGCTACTGAACCAAGATGATAACGGATCAAATTGTAAATACTTCTATACAATGGTGAATTTAGATCTTTTTTGTTCCTGTAAATTAAGAAAATGTTTGATTCTATTCACACTCTATTGTGAAAAAGGCTATTTATGAAGATTGAACCAAAAATGAGAGCCTGATGGGTGATGGGGTGCTGGATGGTAACTTTTTCATCAACATTTATAGAATAGTACAGACTATAAATATTTACCTTGTAAAATACCATGACGCTACTGTACCAGCAATAACCATATGTTGGCAACCGATAACGAATTGACACATCCATAACATACCTAATAAATTGTACCATCGTGTAAATTTCATTAAATTATCCTTCTCATACTGGTAGACGTGAGGATGTTTCTCTATTAAATTACCAGAACTTTCAATCAATAAACCAAAATAAAACCACAAACCTATTATTAAAACCAAACAAATAAATGTCTGGAAACAAAATCGATTAATCTGAAAAATAAATAAAACAAATTTGATTTTTTTTATACAATAATTGGTTGAAAAAGAAGCATAGGAATGCTTCCAATCACTTTTCCAGCTTCTTTGAATAATTGTACTACCAATTTGATACGTTTACGCATTACAATTATAATTAAAATCACACAAATTGTAACAATTGATGCGATTAATGCTAAAGAAAAGTATGTAATAGTCTTTCGTGTATCGATATCAAGAATTTGATTTTCTGGAAGGTAATAATTGGAGGCTTTTGATTGGTCCCACATTATCCTACAAATATTTATCATAAATTATATTATTATTATTATTATTACTTCTCTTAAAATTACCATAAAATTATTGTGGCGATTGAACAGGAAAATGCTGTACCAATTAGAACAATCCAAATGACGATTCCTACAACGTATCGGAATAGAAATAGGATAAGCACTGAAAATGCTGAAATTTTTTTATCTACAATCAACAACTATAGGTCTATTTTTTTTATTTAGCTAATTACTTAATGATATGAGGCAGAGGTAGCCAAATTCTCGCCAACATAGATGGAAATCTTCAGCAACTTCTTGAAAAAAATTCTGAATACCAATTTTAGATAAGATTGTATTGGTTATTTGTAATTGTCTTTCTGCTATGCATCGATTAAACAATTGTCGGCTAAAAATTAGAAAATATTTTTGAGAAAATATATGCCGAACTATATTCATTGTGTCTGTTTGCTATTGTTTAAGATAAATCGATAAAAATCTATCGGTTAATGATTATATCGTTCTATGAGTTGCGTGCAATAGTCGCATTGACCTCACTATCATCGTCATCATCATCATCATCATCATCATTATAATCATAAATGATAAAGAACTCATTTGAGAATAATAAATACTTACTAGCCAGAGTAGTCGCTGCAGTTTGTTATACATTTTCGGTCAATGAACGTTGAATTATTCCATAAAGCAATATATAGACTAGATCGAAATCAAATATATATAAAAAATATATTAAAAAAAAAACAATCAATTGATTAATAATTACGGTGGTTGGATTGCTGCAATATTCCAACATTCATAATTACGATTGTTTTGTCTTTTTAGATTCTCTCTACCACAAACATTACCACAATTATCATACCCGTTAATTATACGAAATATATCTCCATTAACTGTACAATAAGCTAAAAAGAATAACTGAAATTGTTTTATAAATAATTTCAGCTTAGAAAATTTGAAAAAAAAAATAGATAAACTTACGAAAATTGTCAAAAAAACAGTCAGAAATAACAAAAAGCAAACATCAGTCGTGGTGCGATTTATCGTTTTGAAATCATCATTGGTGTTAGAATTAGAGTGTTCGCAGAATTTTCGAATATTGTTCAACTGAAATTTTTGAAATATTTATTATCATCATTGTTATTTTAATAGAAATATAAAACACTAACGGTATTTCGTAAACAATACATTCTTTCGGGAAAACTTGGAAATTACACTATGAGATAGGAGGGTGTTTTTTTTTTTTTCAATTAATTTAATATCTTTGGAGAGAACACGGAAAGCAGCACTTACCTCACGTGGTTGGATTTTGTCACTTTTACTGTAATTAATACCCATTATTCTCGTCACTCAAGTCTAGAAATAATTAAAAAGGTTTATATCAGGATAAATATTTATCATAATTTTAGTTTAGTTTCGATTTGTTTTACTGTAACAAAATATAGTGAAAGCAAAAGTTTTATGTTAAATAAAAATATAAATAATAAATGGATAAGTACAAGAAATAAGGGTGAGTTTTCCGCTAAATTATAATTATGAATTTATCTCTCAATTTATACTATATTTGTTGACATAGAACATGAACGGAATAAAAGGCTATCACTACTATTGTCTAGTTTTAGGGATAGTTGTTAAAAAAATTGTACACATAAGGGATGAATTGTCTTTAATATATCGGGGGTTTCTAGAATACAGTTCGATTGGTTGACAATTTAATTCAAACTCCGCCTTCAACTATTCCATTCGTTTTATTTTATGAAAAGTTAAGAAAACTCTAAATGAACAATTTGGGAATGATACTTTCGAATTTTTAATTCGACTACATTCAATAGTAATTTTAACTTCTTCCCGAGACTTTTCAATAGTTTTCAAATCTTTGTAGCGATTCACAAAATCTTGAGGAATGAAATTAAATCGGATGTGAATTGTTCCTTCATTTTATTGTACCTAATAAAAAAAATTATAGAAAACAGTGCATATTTATAGAATCGTATTCTGGACACGGTTGTAGCATGTATTTGGATAACTGATTTGGTAATAATGACTTTTTTGATTATTGTTACAGAATACCAATTTCAACTAATTGAATTTGTTGAAACAGATGGTATTCTGTAGCTATAGTCATCGTGGCAGAGTAATGATCGAATAAGTCTTTTGACAAATTTGTGACTTTTTTGTTAATAATTACAGAATACCACAGTAATTAATTGTTATTTCGGCTACATAGTACTTACCGATGAATAAAGTTGTTAAAATTCATTTATTATTATTATTATTATTATTATTTCGCACTTTTAATAGGATATTTGGAAGAAAAATTAGAAAGAGTGTCTTGTTTATTTTTGTTTGTTAATTAACCTAGATGGAGAATAGTACTGAAACTTGTACACGATAACCCTTTTATTTCGAATAAATAAGTAAGGGTTGTTACCAAGACAACACCTTGGACGTGGCCTACATCCATCGAATGTGACCCCCTTTTCCATTTATCTGTTTGTAGTAATCATGTTATGTTGTAGATTGTTACAAATAAATTATTAATATTTGTAATAACAAATAACTGTGTGTTAAATTGACTTTTTTTGTATTACAATAAAAATAACAATAATCACGAAGAAACCATCGTTATTAATGTTTAAATTATGTTTCTATATGGGTCACCTAGATAAAGAATAAAAAACAAATTCTATTTATACCGGGTGATTTATGTTAGACGAAAAATATTACGGCGAGCGATTCGAAAAATATTTCAAGGATTTGTAGGGGGATATCCAGGGAACAAAGCGTCTTTTAACCAACTTCCCAATGTGCTGCAAGGCCCTAATTTTGCCTAAATGTTCTCTGGAGACCGCCCTACAAACTTTTGAAATATGTTTCGAATCGCTCACCAAATAATAGGAGTTGCCGTAAGAACTGAATCACCCGATAAAGAAATTAATGGAAATTTTTAGATAAAAATAAAACTAAATGTAGGTAATACGAAGGAGCATTATGGTAGAAACAAATCGATAAAAAAACTACTGAAAATCATGAAAAATTTAAATCCCTTGTTGCTACATGTTCGTGAAAAATATATAAAGTGATTGTTTCTTTGACTGGGGCTTTGTTCTATTTTTATATTTTACGACTTATTTCGGGACATATGAACTGGAATATATTTTTATCAGACAAGTTGAATCCATTTTCTATGCATTTTAAATATCGAATTTTAGAAAGTGAAAATCAACATCAATTTTCTATTGATCAAGTTCTAGATTCCATATAAAGGAATATTTCTGATTTCCTTAAGAGTAACAGACTCATCTTCCAGATTCTACGATCTGAGAAACCTTGAAGACGTCACAATAGATACAGTGTGAAGAAGAGTTCATCTTCTTCTCTACAATTTAAGTTTTCTCTTAGTTACTTGGAGGAATCTAGATCTTCTACTACTCGGAAACCCGACATACCCTTTTGTAAACGTTGTCAGTGGAGATGCTACTTTCTGTATAATTTAGGGTGACCATTCGTTCCGGATTTAAACCTTGCGTTCCGCATCGAAAGGCGTCCCGGAATTAGCGATTTTCGAAAGCGAGCGAAACACGTAGAACGACTAAGAATGACTCTAAACTCGAGGATCTTATCAACATTGATTTTTTTTCGTTTTGCTCCATAACATTACGAGGAAATGCGAAACATTTTCACCTGCTCCAGAATACATTGAGTCTTTCTAAGTCATTTTAAGTACGTGACCAATGATTGTAAATCATGACCTCGTCAGAAACGTGCGCTTTTTGACCAATTTCCAAATGAGCTACGAGATTCTAATTTTGGTAAAGTTATCTTCAAGAACCTCTACAAATGCTTGAAATATTATTCCAATCACTCATTAAATAACAGGAGTTACTAAGAACAGTTAAGTTTGTGTTTTTGTTGAAGGGGATAATGTCCCGGATTGGACTGCTAAAAAAATGGCCATCCTAGTCTAATTAATTCAGGTCCGGCGCTAATTAGAGCTCCTCTTTCGAATTTCATCCACCATCTCGGGTTTCAGGGTAGCCTTCTTATCTTAAGCAAGCTCACTGATTGTGCATCAGAGCAATCTAGAACAACTAGAGAGAACGTAGGGCGTAACTTGATCCATACAATAAATCCCGTTTCTTGTTTATCATTTACTAAAAAATTAATTTGTAAAGTTTCTAGTTTCAAAATAAAGCAATTGTGCAACAATCTATGAAATATACTGGCTTTATTTCAAATTAAGTATCGTTGATCCATTAGCGGATATCACAGTATTGCATCTTAAAGATTTTCTGTACTATTACAATATTATTATTATTATTCTTGATAGATTTCACGAAGAAACAAAGAAAATGTTCTTAAAATTAATACACAACCCTTACACATGGCACTTACACAACACATAAAACAAAGATATGTAAAAAAAAAACAAAAGTAAACTTATAATGGTAACTACAAATTAATAACTGACTAGTATAGATTCATAAATAGGAAGTATTACTTAACATTACTGAACCTGTTAAAGATAAATGTAATACGTAAAATTTACGGGAGCAAAACTGTAATTTAAAACTTAGTCTTTTTCACCCCTTTATCTTGGCAAAATATTGTGATTGTATCCAATATGTTTCTGTCATTTTTTGTTTTGAATTACTTATTTCGTTTATACGAAGCTTTGAATCTTAGAATGTAGATATTGTTAAATTGATAAAATGCATACTTAAAGAAAGCTTTGGCTATCTTTGGTTTGAACGATAAGAAAAAAAAACAGAAAAAAATGCAATTACTGCATAATTTATGAAAAAGGAATGCGTTTTTTTCTCTTATCTATATAATCTTGAAACTGTTATCAATCCGGTTGAAATACAAGCTTTTATAAATACAGGTACCGACGAAATTGGTGCTTATCTTTTCTAAATTTTAACCATTATGAAGAAATTTAGCCAGAACAAACCTCTGAATGTTCATCCCAAGCTGAAACCTGAAAGTACATTTTTATTGTTAATGGAAGAAATTTTCTTTAATTTAAATCAAACCTGACAATCTCTGCTGCAATACCATTGATTACCGCATCCGGCACAAACGAATAAAGCCGATTTTTGATTACAACCCTGACATTGTGGCACTTCATCACCAACATCAGAATTATTATCACCAACATTACCATTACCACCACCACCACCACCACGATTACGGTTATCATTCTCATTACTTTCATCAATTACTAATCGATCAGCACTATCCTCAGCTTCATCCTCCTCCTAAAATTCGATATTCAATCAATTGTCTATATTTAAATAATAATAATAATAATATTATTACCATATGATTTTTATTTTTGATTAAATTATCGTACTGTGCACCAACTGGTGTAATTGTAATTTCATTTCGTGCTTTACTAGTCGATAAAATCTCTGAAATACTCATATTAGCCGTTGATTGATGGGATAACAAATTATTGGGTAGATTCGGTGCAGGACCATGGCCGTTATTACCACGTTCTGGTGCTGTCAATAATCGAGCCAATGTTGGACTAAATGATGTTTTCGTATTCGTTTTCGATGATGTATTCTAGAAATTTCAATATTATTGAAATTAATTAATTAATTTTATTTTGTTTAAAAATAATCTTACTTTAGTTAAAATTCCATGTAAAAGTGAATTAGATACCGGTGCTACTGTTGTTGTTGTTGCAGGTACTGGATGAACTGTAACTTCCGGATATGGTGGTGGTGGTGGTGGTTTGATTGCATTCTGTATAAGTTCATTACGTTCACTTTGTGATAATCTTGCAAATTGTATTAACATATCCTTGAATGATAATTCATTAGTTTGAGATGTTTCACTACTTGATGCTTGAGAATTCTCATTACGATTCTATTTGATTAAATAAAAATTAATTAATTTTTTTTTTGTGAATATTAACGATAAATTACCGTATCGATTGCATTTAGAAGTATTCCAATATCATTATTAGAATCCATTCCTTGTACATTATGATGTACCTGAGAACCTGATCCTAAAGTTAATGATGAAAAATTAATAATATTACTACTGGAAGATTTATTATCGGTTTGCGCACTTCTTATCCTACGTCCACGTCTTGGAACTGTCTCTGGGTGGCGTTGACGATAATCTGCAATGATTGATTGCACATCCAGAATTGGTCGATTTTTATTTTGTTGTTGTTGCTGCTGTTGTTTATAATCACCATTTAATTCAATTTGTGAATATTGTTGTGATGTTTTCGGTAAAATACTACGATTCTTATTTGATGTTCTTTGTTGTTGTTGTTCGGCTCTTTTCTGATTTGTTAGATTCGTTTTTAATATACTCTGATGATTATTTTTCAAAATTTCTTGATTCTGAGATTCATAATTACCAGTATCATTAATAATATTATCAGTTTTATTATCATTTGTTAACAATATAACTTGTTTACGTCGTTGTATTCTTAATAATAATTCTTCTTTCATTTTCTTTAAATGAATTATATTGTTCCATTCGCGCTCTTTCTCTTTTGCCATATCATTTAATGTTCGAATTTCTGCTAAAATTTGTTCAGTTTGTAATTGAATCTGTTCAATATTATTACAATCGGCTAATTCAATGAACTCATTTAAAATTTTATCACGATTGATAAAGTTTTCCTGAATTTCTAATCGTAAACGTTTCGTTGGTGATTCATTTGTATCACTTTTACGCTTATTATTATTATTATTATTATTATTATTATTATTACTATTATTATTATTTTTAATATTATTTGTTTGACTTTCTTCAGATGAATTCGTATTACTATTGTCTTCATTCATTGTAGAATTTGATGTATTTTCCGATTTTATAACAATTTCCCTCTCAGATTTCTCTTCTTTTATTTCATCATTAACTAACGGTTTAGATTCTTCAATAATTTCATCACCATTAATACAATTCTCATCATCAAAACCATTCTCTTCAGTTTCTTCAGTTTTAATTGATTGTTGTTGTATTTGTTCTTTAGTAGTTGAAGATGATCGTTCTTCAGCATGTCCAGGTGATGATGGTTGTATACTACTGCTACTACCACCTTCATGTACCTCTTCCATGATTTGCATTTTTGTTAAACTGAAACAAATTATATTTAATTTAGATAAATCAACATGATACGTGTTGAAATTTAAATAAATAAATAAAAAAAAAGACCCACACAAAGACACTTTCGTATAAGTACTACTGCCGAGAACTAGGTCGGATATCGCACGCGGTCACGGACCCCCGAGGCAAATGAACTATCGTAGTGGGGAACCACGCTAGTTACGAAACTCCCACAATTATTTTCCTGTATTTGTTTAATAAATTTTTTCTCTCCTTGTGTTCATATTAGAAAAAATTAAACCAAACACCAAACAACAATAACACCAACTTACTCTTGTGGTAATCCTCCGGAAGATTTCTTGATAGCTGGTACTAATCCTACAGCTAATAATACAGCAATAGCACTACTACTATTATTATTGTTATTATTATTATTATTATCGGCATTATCATCTTTTTGGGTATCGTTCGGTAGGTTTCGATTAGGGATTGCACCTTTTTTTAAACGACACCTCGTTGGTAAGCCCAACAATTCGTGTTGGACATCACGTTCATAGCTGGTATCAGTGAAATGTCTTGAACAAATCCTAGCTGTTGCACAATTCTGTACAGATTTTCCGCAAGCTTGCACCCAATTTTGGCGTGTTAAAATATCACCAGGAAAACGATGGTAACGAATAGAACCACCTTTAGTTTTACGATGAGAACTGTTACAACCAGCTACAGCGCACTGTGGCATTTTTACTGTATATATTATTTAGAATTTTTGTAGTAGTAACATGGCCTTCAGGTATCAAAAACAAACTGATAACGTAACTCGGTCAAAGTCTGATCTAATTTGTTATTTGTTGTTAAAAAAAAAACAACAAAAAACAAATAATAATTCCAAATTGAATTGTAATTCTATCGATGTCAGATGCAACACGTTGAACTAGCGCATATTTGGGTATGTGATGTTTACCGGGAGTGAATTTCCGTTTAAACAAACCACAAACACTCACACCTTATTTCGATTTTAAACAATTGAATTGGACAAAAAAAAGTGAAAGCACCAACTTTGTTTTGTTTGTTTTTGGTGTGTTGGCTTGAATGTTAGAAAGTCGCGACTGGCATGATGCGATATTCAGAATCTTTCAACGAAATGCCGCACCCCACCAAATGAGCACCGATGACGTCACGGGCGTCGATCCGCCACCGCCTAGGTGATCGATTTTGTTGCAATTAAATTCTAGGATATAACAGGAGGAAGTCACCCTTAATTATAAAACATCCCTTGACTATAGAGAAATTCCTTTCAACATTACAATTATACCTATATTGATACAAATCTAAAATCAGTTTTAATTAGAATTAGTTTCATAGAGATTGCATTATAACTATAACGGTCGGTTTAATAAAGGGTGAGAAAAATATCCATCTCGATTCCAGATGCAGTTGGCAGAGGCTGTGTGAGTCATACTATTAAATGTCTAGGGCTACCACACCGATCAATAGCAAAACAACACACACACACACACACACACATGTACACCTACTATACATAGCATACAACACCCTCGAGTCGCCCCCTCTTTTTCCAAATCGACAAAGGTTAGCTCTCATCCCCTTAATTGTGATGGATGAAAGATAGAATTTATAATCATTTTAATCTAAACCAATGAGAATATGTAAAGATAATATTTTGAGCTGTTTTTTTATGATCACTCTTCAAACATACAAAGGTCACCACACACACAAACACACACACACACACACACACTCTACAGGAGATGATTTCCTGTAAAAACCTTGAACCCGTCATCGTCGTCGTTGTGGCGTCCTCCATCAAGCTATAAAAAAGTGGCACGAGGCCAATTGTAGGACAAAAACACTGCAATTTGTGCGACCTTACGATTTTAAAAAATGCTTTTCCAATACCCGATTTAAAATACAATTTCACACACCCTTATTCTCTACTTATTATAATACTTACTTATTGCATTCGTTTTCTTCTACACCAATATCGAAAGTTTCCTCAACAATTTTATCATCCTCAATGTCACCATTATCATCTTCACATACAATCCCACCATCATCATCATCATCATCATCGTCGTCGTCTTCATCATTAAAATCATTCTTCTCTTCAATCTCTGTACAGTCAATAATAACATTATCTGTTTTAAAAACAATACCATCATCATTATCTGTTTCAATATTAGCTAATAATAAATCATCATCATCATCTTCAACATCAGTATTGTGATGGTCTAGTTGTGTTTTTGTATCACCCGCTAGAAAATCATCATTAATACTAGTGCCCTCTTGTGTTGTTAACATTATTGATGTTGTTGTTGATTCTGTTTTATTATCATTATCTTCATTATTATTGTTATTACTATTACTACCACCATCATTATCATCAGGTATTGATGATTTTTCAACAATTACATTTGAATCTTCCGGTTTCTCCATATTTGGATCATCTTCACTATTATTAATCTCTGTTATTGTTGTTGTTATATCACCATTTATAATCTTTTCTGTATTTTGATCATGAACAACCTCGACACAATTACTATTTATAGATTCGCAATTATTTTGAAATGATAACATTATTGGATTTTCCGCCATTTTCATTATTATTATTATTACTATTAATAATAATAATATTACCACTAACAATAATAATTATTATTATTTAATAAATACCATTATAACTAAAGCTATAATAGGTTTTTTTTGGTGCTTTACTAATATTACCATCA
>JAZBGW010000073.1:20421-41027 GCA_037464815.1 Mylabris variabilis
ATAACCAGCTAATAGTCGCTCTAGATGTGACGATGATGCAGTGTTGCCACACGTTGTCATAATAATCAATGACATCAACTCTCCATTTGAGGACCAAATTTAGACACTTTTTGAAATATTGTTGAGCTTAAATTTTAAATTTTAGCGGAGTTTTAACGATTTTGTATTTCAAATCGTCGAATTTGTTATTACAACATGAACCGTGTGGACTTCAAGTCGATTTTAATACCAATCCACATAGAATTTAGGACATTTTTCTAAAACGTCTATTTGTTAATAAGTTACGTTATAAATTAATTTAAATTGTTGATTTTTGATCTAAGTTTTGAAACATTTTTATTACAACGCATATAAAGTATACAACGCATATAAAGAAATTCCTAATTCTACTTATACATGTGGACAAGATATGACACCACTGTGCTTACAAGCTACATATAGTCGAACAGTTATTGATTATTTTAAACAGAAAAGGTAGAAAACTGTAAATAAATAATACCATTTAAATTATAGCGCGAAAGAATCAATTATCATAAATTATAATTATAAAAATATTAAATTCGATTATTTATAAAACTTGCCTAAGGTGAACATTGTATCTTATATTTTAATCGTCAAATAAGTAAACAAAAATTGTTCTAATCTATTTTTTTTATGTAAAACGAATCATGAAACAATACTTAATTTTATCATGCCCTCCTTTCTTCTACCTTGTAAGTACTATATGTATAGGGCTTTTAATTATCCACATCTACCTCTATTATTGTACCTATAATCGTAATCAATAAAGTAATATTAGTTGCATAAGCAATAGGCGTTTAGAATACCGATCATTGTTCTTTTTCGTTAGCTTGATATTGTATTTGTCGAATTAAACCATTTCAACTGTAGATATATTTATTTCAATAGTCAGTCTGGTATGTAATTTAATAGCAATTAAAATAGATTTATCTGTGTATCGGTAATTATATAACATTAATCTTTAAATTACAGTTCTTAGAATAATTATATCTATTTATGTATGTATGGAGTAGGTATCTATTAAAAAAAAGAGATTTAATTTAAATATTTTATCAAACATTATTAATATTTGCAGAAAATGAAGAAAAAAAAATACATCAGCTTCAATTCAATTAAATATTAATCACATTTTAATGGAAATTGTTAATTAAAATTGAAATTTCAATATTCGATATTTGGAACTTTTCGAATCTATTTATTTGATGGAATTATTTTATTTACAAATACATAAAATTTAATCAAAATATTACCAATACTAAATAATGCAAGAAATGTCCAAATATTCATAGATCTAAATAGTATTTATTTATGTGGATAGTGCTTTCTAATCGTATAGATGAGAAGATGTAGACACTTCTACTCAATTTGTTTGGTTAAATTTTGAGATTCTAAGACATTTCTTTTATAATTTATAACAAATTTTGTTAATGAATCATACTGAAAACACAATTTTCGACTTTTATAATTAATTGTTTTTAGGAGGAGTTTTGAGTTTAAGACTAATCTTTGGGATACTTTTATTCCATTAGTTCTTAGCAAATCTTCAGTCTCAATTTTGAGAAATGTCCGTTCTAATTCATCAGTTTTTAATAAATTTTGGTACTGATTGTAAGTTATGGAAATTAGACGATTAAAAGAAAAATTAATCTACATAATTTTGAGCTAACTTTTAAACGACTGGCATTTAGTTAGTTTTAATTGAATTTCAAGCTGAAAATTAGGGACGTCTTTTCCGATCTTTACTTAGGGCGTGAACTTTTTCCATGCTACCGTTCAATACCTGCATGCCCTGAAAATAAAATTCGGCACAATATTTGGAAAATTGATAGATAGTTCTGCTCCTCTTGCCTTCTTTTCATTGCATCAACGGGCCGCCCCCGCCTTGCCAGGGCTAGCGGGGTCATAGTTACGCCGCTGAATTGTTATCATTGTACAATACGAGAACAACTCACATTTAATGGAACTGTCGGTAAGTTGATATGAAGATGGACAACGGTATAGATAGATAGATAGAGAAAGAAAACGTATAAATATGTACAGTTGTGAGGCTGTGTGTAAGTCAGGCTAACAAGGGAGGTCCCAACAATGTCTAGCAAGTCACGATTGGAAAAGAAAGATATTCAACTAAAAATAGTTGGCAGGAATAAGGGTCTTTTCTTGTTAATTTGCAGAGCCTCTTCCGTTCAAAATGGAGACAAAAGTTTGGTTTTCACAACTAAAAAAAAACGGGTATTTCTCGTCATATTTTCCATGCACTTAGCTGTACACGAAGGGCGTATTTACCGACATTTACAATTACAATAATCTCAATTAATATTGAGTTGGAAGGGTTTCATAAATAAATGTTTAATATCAATTATCCTTTGATTGCATTAAATCCAATAATCAGTGATTTAGTTACCTATGTACGTATATGTGGTTTGTTTTATTTGTGTATGAGTGTAATTTCAATGTTATGGTGATTGATTCTATTGTTTGTTAATGTTTTAAGACAACACCAGCAAAACGAAAATCTAAACTTTTTATCTGATTATCAAAAAATCTTTATCTTAGCATAAGAAAATTAGTTGTACTTATCTGTTGTTCTCTTCTGTATTTCTATTAACATCAGAATACCAATGTACTGTATTTTGTTGTATGTATTATATCAATTCATCGCCCTCGGTCAGTGGACCCCTCACAGTTAATTTAATTGGAGCGTGAATGTGGTTCCCACATGTACATAAGACCTAAATTCCACCATACATTGACAATCTATCCTTGTTTTGTATTGTCAACACGATTTACTGATTTTTGTGGCATTTTTTGTAAACAACGAGATTTTCTGAGAGGGCAAATAATGGACAGAATAATTTTGTTCTTGTTGTTGAAAAGTGACAAAATTTTTAATGTTGTTAACCGATTAGATTGATTGAAGAATGCTAAAGACAAGGAATTTTCAACGTTGAATGATTTTGATTGTAGGCCAATTCTGAAATTTGAATTCGTTATACGTCCGAATTATAATAAAATTCAAGAGCATCATTATAATCGTATCTATACAGAGGATTCCGTAAGTCACGCATTTCATCCTAAGGGGCAGATAGATGATGAGATTCTAAGACTAAAAGTCCTGTACCATTTTAACATCTGACACAGATAATTAGTTATTAATTAAATCATGTAGCCAATCAGGTGCTTGCTATAGCGATAAAAAGAGAGAAGAAAAGAGTCTCGACGGTAGAACGTGGGAAGCGGACCAGTTAGCAAGTTTGCGCAGCAGCCGTTCAAACTAAAAGAGCACCTGATTGGCTACATGATTTAATTAATAACCAATCACTTGTGCGTCAGAAAACAAAATGATATAGGACTTTTTGTCTTACAATTAGAACTTCATCCCTTATCTGTCCCTTGGGAGGAAATACGCGACTTACGGGACATCCTGTATACATACTTTAACTATATATCAGTTCTTTACCGGAAAATACGATAAATCCTAAATAAGAATTAGAGTTTTAAACAGGAGCGAATCAGGAGCTGAATGGACTCCCCACATTTACAATTTCAAGATTTTATCTTTGCTCTGGCTTGACTTGTTCATACCTTAATCCGTCCCTGGTTTTAATAGTTATTTACCCCTAACCATGGAAAAATTGTAATAAATCGTATATGAAAACTTAAAATTGAAGATTATAAAACAATTTAAACAATCCTCCGTATACTATTTTTCGGAAGATAAATGGATGATAAAAACGTGAACGTATTTTGAGATTAATCTAAAGTCGTTTATATCTCTCACCATAATATTCTGTGTAATATAAATGTATTATTTCAACTTGACATTGGTATAAGCCAGTTTCTGTCATAAAATTGTAACGAACCGCGGATAATTTTGAGATTAAGAGCTTTTTTTTTCGAACAAAAACAGTTTACGGAGGCGGATTTAAATGAAAACGATCAGGTAGTTAGTTCATTGCAATTTGTTTTTATTAGTCCTGCCATGCTTATTATTATTATCGTTTTTTATTATTTTAAATAAGTTGTAGGAAATTTTTGTTATTAATTACCCGTTCTTTTTGAAATTAATTTGTTATCTTGAATAGGTTTTATTAGTTTTGGTTTATTGTTATTTGGTTCTGAGAATGGCGTTATTATTATTTTTTTAAAACGAAACTATAATTACTAATCATTTTTATTATTAGTGGCAATACAATTAAACTTTTCAATAGAATCAGTTAACCGACCCACGCACGTTAGCTTGAATTGTTATTTTTCGCAATAGTATTTATAGTGAAATTTAAAAATATTTACCTCAGTATTCAACCCTAACTAGAAAAAGACACTTATTTGACTTCAATTATTTACTTTAGTTTCAGTTAATTACTGTTCTTTTCTTTACAACGAAAAATTAGAAGTGTTTTTTTAATTTTCTTTGTTTGCTAAATACAGGATGTCGGATGTAAATAAGGTTGATTCTATGAAGCTCCCATTAGTTGACGAGCGATTCGAAAAATATTTTAAGGATTTGTAAAGGAGTCTGTGGGGACTATTTTAGCAAAATTAGAACGATCTAACTCATTTGCATTTGGTCAAAAAAACGATCGTTTTGGACACTGTCGCGATTTTCAAAACCTTGCTACAAATTTAACAAGACTTAAAATGACTCGTGGATCTTTCCAATATTGATCTTTTCGCTTTTCTCCAAGGCGTTCTGAAATCGGTGAAAATGTTTTGCATTTCTCGTAGAATACGATGGAGTAAAACGAAAAAAAAAATCAATATTGAGAGGGTCTGCGAGTCATTGTGATCTTGTCTAAAACGAGCGTTTTTTGACCAACTTCCAAACGACCTATGAAGTTCTAAATGTGCGAAAATAGCCTTCAGGGACGCCCCTTCCTACAAATTCTTGAAAAATGTTTGAATTGCTCGTCACTAAGTATTAGAAGTTTCATAGTATCTATCGATCATATTTAGAGCCGACACCCTGTGTAGCTTTGATTTTTTGAAAAAAAATCATTATTTTATTAAACAGTCCTAGCAGCTTTAGTTGACGCGTATAACGTATATTTTCAATTTCCAAATACGAGAAAATTCAATATTTCACAATGAAATAGACGCACTTGCTGTTCTAAATAAATCAAAATGAGTCTGAGACATTTCCAACATTATTGAAGTTGGTTTTTTTCAAAAAATTAATGACAGTTATAATGAAATTTTTATTCACACTAACTAAAAACTTACTGCGTTTTAGAAGACATTTAATTCTTTAAATCAATTAAATCGGCTAACTTTCTGTTGGTTTTACATTAAGTTTTTCAATTAGCTGATTGGAAACTTTCATAAAATATTACAATGAATGAACGAAACTTACGAGCGCGTCTTATGCTTATGATAAATGTCTTAAGATTCTCATTTTTTATAGACAAAAAAATATAAAATTTAGAATTGAGAGGGATATTGGGTCATTTTTAATAAGGCAATTTTGGGGGCGATACTTTGAAAGTAAATCGTGCAATTTAATTTGTTTTAACAATAATTTTAGATGGATTTCTTTAAAAATTGTACGAATCTGAATTGTAGCGACTTATAATCTTGTCGTAACGGAAACAAATCTTGCTTTATTTTAAGCATACAATTTAAGGCGATTACCATCTACTATAAAGGCAATATTTACATTTACCATATATGAAATAATTATTTACAAAATACTTAACTATAAAGTTTGAACGGAAAAATTTTAACTGTGATCTATTTTTAAAACTCAATAATACCAACAGAGTTGAATCAATGATTTGATGATAGAAAAGTAGATAAGTTTATAGGTATATACAGATAACAATAAGCTTCTTAACATAAACACACCTTTGACTTGGTATGCGTAGAATTCTATTTTTCCATTATTTGTTATGCACATCCTCCATTTGCTGTCCTTCATTGATATACCGATGAATATTTATTAAATACAACAAATAGAAAATATATCTATAGATAAGCTTATATTTTATTATGTACAGCTAGGTGTATAGAAAAGGTGACGACAGTTGTGTGGCTGTGTAAGTCAGGCTAACGAGGGAAGTCCTCGCAGTGTTTCACCGCTCAACCAAAAATAGTAGGCCGGAATAAGGGTCTTTTCTTGTTAATTTGCAGAGCCTTGCGTGGCCCGAACCTCTTTTCTTCAAAATGGAGAATTAAATTAAAAGAACGGCTATTTTTCGTCGTCTTTTATATACACCTAACTGTACATACGTAAAGATCAGAGAAAAAAGGAAATACACAAATTTTCCACCAGGCAAAGACAATCCTATAATTCCTTAAACTACTATTCGAATTGCTTTATTATTTTTTATGAAACGGCCCAATTCTAGACTCCCAGGCCGGACACTCTGTATATCTTTATAAGGTTGGAGGGGCGCCCGTAAAGACCGACTTTTTCCGGGGCCTTCTGAATTTCTCTACGGTCCTGCATTGACTAAAGAGTGAATAAAGTCAAGAGGAGAGACCAGGGGCTGGCGGAACTAAAGACAAGACTTGTATGTGTATATGTTGAGTTGGCTTGGAGAATCGCCCTTATGGCATAAACACACACACACACACACACACACACATACCTATCTTATATGTACTATGTATGCACATATGTATATAAATATATACATATACATAGACACTCACCCTACGCACAGACCTTGAATAGGATAAGATACAATCTGAATGTTTCTTCGTGTCTTTTTTTTTCATTTATTTGTGTAAATGTAGTAGTTGTCTTTGTTTTCAAGGTCGAAAATTTACACAAATTACAATAAACTTGAACTTGAAAACATTATTAAAAAAAAAACACTACAATTTTTCTGTTGGTGGAGACAAAAATAATTGTGCTTTCCTACGTTGTGTATTGTCGATTTTTCGGCTTTGATGGCAAGTACCGAGGGCATTGTTCCAAAGTACCTACGTCGTCGTTGTCGTTCATAGCTTAAACACACACACACAGAAACAAACAATAAGTATTATACAGTCTGTACTTTATACAACAACTTTGTTATTTATATTTCAACGTGTAGAAAGAATGGAGAGTAGAATTGTTGAAATCATTAATAAATAAACATTTATTAGATCTTTTGTTTGATAACACGTTCATATAGCAAAAGAAATTAACTCTCAATAATTAGAAATTATGCTTACTTAATGTTAAATATTATTTACGTATACTGTATAACTTGGATAATTATCAATGGTTAAATGGGAATTGTTGTTTACGTTCTCTTTGAAACATGTAAAAAAGATGTTGAACTCCTTCAACAACACCAACAACGAAACGAAAACAACAACAACAACGAGGTAAAAAAATTGAAATTGATGAGTTCCGGTTAGTGAAGTTTTCAATTTGTGCATTAAATGTATCCGTGCATAATACACACATACGCACTGATTGCTGTATACTATAAAAAAAATGTTTTTAATTACAACCGCAATACGGATAATAAAAGTTGTACGATTAAACTCCCTAAAATTTTGTATTTAATTCTGATACCTTGAAGCTACAAAAACTCATATTGATAAAATATATATCTACATATGTATGTATGTACCTATACACACAAAAATCTCAACTTTATTAGATTCAACTACCTACCTATAGGGAAAAACCCTATATAATTATTGTATTTTAGCAAATCGAACAGAATCTCGGATGAAATTAGAGACCGTTCTATTTTGAAAAAATCGAGTGAAAACTCGAAAGGTTTATCGGGTGCGACAATTCGGATCAGAAATCAAATTTGCTCGGAACAAAAAATAGGATGTAAACTAGGATAATGTAAAGTGGACTTAAAATGCTAAAGTTTGTATTTTTAAGAATGAAGCAAACGATGAAAACGAAATCTCTAACAAGACTTTCGAAATATTAATGAAATAATACCTATATTTAATAATTATTGTACAGAAAATGTTAATTTGTCCAGCATATTACGTACCTACTGGTTAACATTTGAAAAGGCGTTTTATATTGAAACGAGCAAAGAAAGTCTAAATAAGGAAAACATTCCACTTTGTTCAGACTTAAGTTAATATTACTCAAACAATTCGTCTGTAGTTTTAGCTCTATAAACGAAAAATTAATTTACACAAAATTGTTAAACGAAATTGATTGTTGTCATTCTTCAATTTAGTTATGACGTAATGAAATACTGTATTGTAATGAAGCTTATTACGATATATTTGATGAATGTGTAACAAATGTACCTATTTACTAGCTATTAAAAGATTTTCACATTAAATTAATTAAAAAAGCATCCAAATGAGATTGAAAAAATTGGTCATTTTATCAAGTGTCTTTCAGACCATCAAGGATGTTAATTTTCTGGTGAATGATTTTTACAAACAAACAAAAAATTAAACCACAAAACAAACGAAAACTTCTTTCGTTCTGGATTATATAGAAGCGCTATTTCCGTTGTTTCTTTCAGATGTAAGAAATTTTAATTGCGGTTCTCAATCGGAGCCTTTTAGATAAAGTTGTCGCCAAATAAGTTTGATCTCCGGTTGCCATCAAGAAACGTATAAACTAAGACTAAAAATTACAAGCAAGCATTTGACTAATGTAGTATTGCTCTGTATTGTTGAGCTTTGAATCTTAAATATTTTCTAGGTAATTTCTAGATAATAGTAAGAAACCATAAATCGATTAAAAATTTGAAAAGCTGCAATATTCTGATAAATATAGGTCAAATCTACTCCCGTGTTCATTTTTACAAGTACAAAGAGAGCGATAAAAGAATATTTACCTATTTTTCTCTTGTGTAAAGTATTAAAAAGAAGGATGATCGCCTAACGTGTAGGGACCCATAAATTATTGTCTCAAGGTTGTAGTTTTATATCAGCATCTTTGTCTAACTTCCGAAATTTATAATGTGGGTTTCCCTTTAAGTGATAATTATTAGTTTATTCGTTAGTCTTCCAAGATTCAAGCTATTTGGCAACGATTATATGTTCGATGTGGTTAAGTTGACCGTTCCGATATAAATCAACGATACATTTTGGTTTTATTAGAAATTTAATAACAATAAAAGAGGTCCTAATAAGAGTATATATTCTTGTTTCTAACAAAGTATGATGGTAATTAGAGTTAGAGATTGAGCAAGTTGACTCTTGGCCTTTCTTTCGTTCTCTACTCTAACCTATTTGAACAAGAAAAAAAACCCTAGTGAAATGGGCCCATTTCTCTAATTCAGTTCATAAATAACAGATTGCGATTCTTGACGATTTTGTATGTATATATAGGTAGGTATACTTTCTAAGGAGAACGGCGAGTAGATATATAATTTTCAAGATTAGACTAATATTTTAAGATCATTTACTATTGTTGAAACATCTGTTAGACTACTATAAATCCAAGATAAAATATTTAAAATATTTAATTTATTACATCAATGAGTATACGATCGTATTAATACGTAAACATTCTTTTTTATAACCGTACAAAACATGGTATAGTTATTTTAATTATGTAGAACACAATACATATTTAAATATGAATCATAAAAGTCTTCACGAAATACACTTCCTTATCTAATATTGTGTCAGTACTACCCAAAACAATAAAAATATGTGTAATATTTCTCTTTTCGATTGATAAGGAAAATTATATCGACACAATTTCCGAATTATATGTGCTAATTATAAGATAATTGTAAGTACTTAATAATAAAAAGTCTTCTAGTGATTATTTTTAGGTGATAATAAAATATGTTTTATATTTATCATTATTTTTATTAATAATATGACATATGATTAAAATAACTGGAGCATGACTTGAAGAATAATCTCCCACATCAATCAAATGTCTAATATGAGTTTTTCCACAAATTACATAAATTTCTTCACGTTTTTTCTTATCTTCTGGCTTTTTGCTCTAATTATATTGTCGAGACAACATTGACGAATTAGTTTTGAATTAAATCATCCATAATTGGGTTGTTTACCTATATTGCATGAATCAATACCGTCTTTATTTAAAATAAAAGGTGCATTATACTAATTTAGACAGGAAACGTAATTGTTGGGGATTTAAAATTGAGTTACAATTTTTGCAAAATCACATTGCAATTTAATGCAGTTTGATAAATAGAAAGGCTTTCTGTCTAAATAAAATTCAAAACAATACGATTAACCGTAGAGACATTAAAAAAGTATGTCTCTCTAACAATGTTATTTTAGACTGATAATTGATAAAAAGTCTGATATTTTAAATGAGGGTTTAACAAAAGTTTGTCGTTGACATAATGGGTATATAATCTAAAACAACATTTTTTTTTAAATGATAATAAATGACCTACAGGTACGGCATCTCAAATAAGTACACAAGTAAAAATATTACAAAAATTTAAACTTGGATAATGCAAAGTGGGCTTAAGGGAGTCTCTACTGTAACTACTACTAATATTAGAAAACCTACAGCGTATACTTTAACGCAAATTATAATATCCATCTTATGTTTTATAAGTACTTATTAGTAGCTAAATATGCAATTTTTTGATTTCGTATTGAAATAAATTACTTACAGTCTACTTACCTTTTATTATTCGCATTTAATAAACTGTTTATTACAAAAACAAAGAAAAGTAAAAATGAAGAGAGTAGGTATACCTACATAAATAAAGTTCTATAATTTCTGAAGTATCCATGCAATTTTTGTTTGAAAACTCGAAAAAAAGCAATCTCTGTTATTATTATTATTATTATTATTATTATTAATATCGTTCTTTCATCTACCTACGTTTAATTTAGAAAGTTTTATAGTTTTTAATAAAGATCAACAATAACGACAGAATATTGTAAAGACATACATTTATTATTACTATTATTAATTGTTCTATTCAAGTGACTGGTGTGTATCACTTGTTTTAAAAATTAAAAGAGGTAAAATTTCACCTGTCATCATTAATCGACTTGAAAACTTAAAATGTCTGAAGAAAATCATCCATCCATTACAGATATGTTCTAAAAAGAGAGTCGTTCGTTCGTTCAAATGGATCATTTAACAGAGAAACATCAACTTCTCAACTCTCTTCCAATTCATACACAGAAATTTTGCCAATTTTGTTTTGAAAACTGATTGTGAAAACTAGAAAATTATTTATAGTAGGTACCTACCTAATAATGTGTGGTTAGCGAAAAAAATCGATTTTTATTTAAAAAAATCAAGTAGAGAAACAAGACTTGACTTGACAACACTTATTTCAACAAGGGACTGTCTGCAAAACGTGTCGCCATTTTTATTCCAAGAAGAATCCTAATAGATTGCGACTAAATATTTATTCTACATTGTTAACTGATAAATAAGGTGATAAATATAAAATTTAAGCAACTCTTGTACAGTTAGGTGCATGGAAAAGGTGACAATAGTTGTGAGGCTGTGTAAATCAGGCTAACGAGTAGAATTCTAAAATAAAGATATTCAACCAAATCTAGTAGGCGTAAATGTTTATTTAAAGAGCCTTACATGGTCCCACCCTCTTTCCTTCAAAAGGAATCGTCACCTTTTCCATGCATCTTTTAAAGATGTCCTCTTAGAAATTGAAACGGTTCGTTATAAAAAAAAAAACTGAAAAGATGAAATTGTAGAGGGACATTTGGGGAGGTTTCCTTGTAATCTTCCATCATATCTATCTGCCAGATATATAAAATGATATTTAGCAAAATTATTATTGATTTATGTGTTATGCACTTGCGTCCTAAATACGCCTCCATCATCAAAAAAAATGTCTCTTTCAGTTAAATTTAATAATATTGGACAAAATCTGAATAAAACACCATATACCTATAATCAAAAAGCAACCTATGTATTTATGAAATTTAATTAACTCAACTTCAAAATTAATTTGTTTGATTTAATTAAATAAATAAAAAATCACTTTGATCACGTTCACCTACATAAGGTAGGTATACTGTTTGAGAAATTAACAAATCAATAATTAATTAATTATTAATGGTAATAACATTGGCCTACAAAGTTGAGTTTTTGCTTTATTTAGATGTAAATCGATCCAGAATTCAAGAATTATTTCATATGACCTGACAGAAATACGTTTTATTTATTTTCAATTTTATTGAAAAAAAAACCTACAAAATGTTTGAAAAATTTGTCTAGAACTGCACTTGCCTACCTACCACTTATCTTATCATGATTAAAGCTTCCTGGAGAAATTTCCACCATGTTTATCGTCAGAGCTTCGAGCCGAAAACTGTAAATAACCGAAAAAAAAAAACACCAGAATTTTGGCGGGAACTAAATCCGGAGCTGAACATGATCTCTTTCTTTGTTTTCTTTTAGTCTCCCCTTTCCTTCCTTAGCCGGAACTACGTCAGCAATCGGTACTTTAAGGCACTTAATACGAACTTGCAAGAAAACAACTGATTCATTCTATTCTAAGGGTTGCGTATTTTATGGTTTAAGGATTTTTCTATATTTAACACAGTTGTCCTATAAATAGCTTTTAAGGGGTTGCACCTTTTAGGGTGAAATTTCAAATTTTGAAAATTAATCATTTGGAACTGAACAGAAAATCGATTTTTTTTGCAAGAAGGAAAACCGGAACAGAACCGATATTTTTTTAACGAACCGAAACGAAAAAAATAACAGTGTTTATCGTCACAATAGATCCAAATTTGGAACCGATTTCCGGATTTAGAAATTTCAGAGGAGGGCAAAACATACAATTTAACTGATTGCGGTAAAGAAAAATGCATACAATAATGAGAATACAAATGGATAAATAAAACTAGAGCAAGTATCTATAAAATTAGAATTATTCAACAATATAAATATATCAAGTCGTAGTAAATTAATAGAGTTGTTTAGACTCATTAAAATACAGGGACGTTGAAGGAAATATGGTGATTTTTACAAGAATTTCTTACATTTAAACATTTTTAAACATATGTATATAGGTATATAAATTAATGAAAAAACAAAAAAAAAACAGACAAAACAATTATTTTAAATCGTTTTTATTTTTATCAGCTATAAGTTTAATTGTAACTACAATCTAAAACTATATAATCAATTATTCTTTGGTTGGTTTGTTTTAAATTTCTCTCTCAACTTTTTCCCATTATAATCAAAGACGACGAACGAAATTCGTTCCAATACAAAAGAAAAACACAATAATTACTATTTAATTAATTAACCGTTAATAATAGCAATAATGACAATCATCATAATAATAGAAAAAAAAATTAATAAATAAATTGTACATAGTTTTATATAATTTATACAACAACTATAGAGTATCGCTATTATTAAGCGTTTAAACACCATCTTTCTCTCATTATTTGTATTATTTTTTTTAATTCTCTTTCTACAAACAAATTTCACAACATATTAGGTATTTTTATATTATTATTGTCTACAATTTTTTTCTTGTTAAATTTTTAATACTTTCAAAAATTAAAATTGAATTATTTTATTATTATTAAAATAATTCTTTACGATATGTCTTGTATACATCCCATAAGATGTCGCGTATCTCACAGACTAAATTTATATAATTTTGCAATAATAATAATAATGAGACAATTATTTAAATTTTGGAAAATTACAACTGTTTTATACCGAAATAACCAAATATGAATTGAAAGTTGGGATTTTTTTGGAGATGATGATGATTTTTAATTATTTGCGATAAATGTAAAAGAAAACAATTAAAATCATTAAATCTTTTAATATTATTAAAAAGATTTCATATATTGTATAACAATTATATAAAAATGCTGTTACCGGTGACAGTATTTATTCTATATTATTTTTTACCAATTGATTTTTAGCTAAAATTTTTAAAAATTTAATTTTGTATTAATTATATAATAATTTTTATAACATTTCGGTTTTTTCTTTTTCTTTTTCTAAATATGTTTATATAAAATGACGCCATCAAGATATGCGACGCGTATTCTAGAAGTATGTATATAAGAAAACATGTTTCAGGATTATGTACAAAATATGACGAATTTACAGTGATCTTTTAATAATAATAATAATAATAATAATAATAGAAAATGTTGTTGGAATTTGAACAAAACAATATTGCACTAATTATAATAAATTGAAACACAAACTTAAATAGAATAAACGAAATATAAGTAAATTGAAGAACTGACGAATAACACAGTAAAAACGTACACTTAAATTTATTATAACAACATTTACATAACATTACATCAAACATAACATTATTTTCAGACATTTATATTATAATAATAGATTTATTTCTATATTTAAATATATATATATAATATATACTTTTATGTACATAATATAAATACAAGATACAATAATTTTATTCAATTACTTTTTACTTAATTTCTTTTTACTATAATACATTCAGGAACATTCTTCAATAATCGTTAATAAGCGTTGGAATGTCGTATATAATACGTTCAGATTTGATAGAGAAAGATGATCAATGGGCAAATTATTAATTAAAAACAAAAATGAAAAAACAACTTGGCCCCAAATCGTCTGCCGAACCTGAAAAACTCCCATAAAGTCGGCTTTTCAAACGAACAACTTTAGATAACATAAAAGCTAGCGTACAATCATAGATCTAGTATATTTATGGATACCGCCTTATCTTGGAATAGTCAGACAACCATGGATAAGCAACCAAAATTTCTACCATTACTGAATTATTACTATTATTATTATTACTGATGAGCATGAGCTTCAAAAACACTGTAAAACGGTAATCCCTATTTGTCTAAATGGTTGGTACGCTAGGCGAAAGTAGGGAAAGCGCTATCCATGTATATACTAAATCAATGCGTACAATATGATCCTAGATGGTGTACCTTTTGTTTCGTTTTTTATTTTATTTTATAACACTGTAGTTTCCGGTGTTACCGGAAATTGAAAGTGCGGCTTGATTATTTACAATTGTATACATCACTTAATAGAATTCTGTAGAAATTAGAAACCGTTCGCTAAATAATAATAAATGTCTAACCTAGATTTTAATTAATATTTTTGCACTTTCATGTACTTGATAAATATGCACCAACTGGCATTCTCTTTATGCACATACACACACACATACAATTAGTAATAATCAATTAGAATTCTTTTCTCTTTCTATTATAATATAAAATCAACACATTATTGAGGGTTGGAATTATGAATAAGATCGTGTAAATAAAGGAGAAATTTTGATTGGCATCTGTGTGCTAGAAATCTAAATTTTTGGTGCAATTTTTCTTATATCCATACCTAAATTATTCCAACTTTCTTCTAGATCACACATTAACATGATTAAATCATATTAACCTATAAACGAGTTTAAATATAAACAATGTTAATTGTGAACGTTAAATTAATTCTAATTGATATTCTAATGGGATATTTTTTTTCCTTCGGAAATTTATAAACCATCTGGTTGTAATAATTTCAACTATAGACGATTACATAAACAGATTTATATCGGAATATTGATTTTCTATAAAAAAAAAATAATTTAATGGAAGTTATAGAACGCAATAAAATGCAATATTATCGATTTTAATCAGGATATCCAAAATTATTAATAGCCAAAAATAATGAAAAAATATATGTGCAGGACAATATGCCGCCAATCTATAAAACGGCTAGTAGCACATAATCATAAATCTCCCATTTACCGGGTGATTCACCTTAAAGTTCTTATGACAACTCGCATTATTTAGCGAGTGATTTCAAGGATTTATAGGACAAGTCCATAGAGAACATTTTAGCGAAATTAGGGCCTTGTAGATTCATTTATTTTATCAACGATCGATCCCGGCCAAGGTTCTTTTCAATTTTTTCAAGGATACAAATGTGAAGAACGGGAAAAATCAATTTTAGGACGGGTGTAGTTGGCTGGCGGAAGGCCCTAATTTTGCTTAATTGTTCTCTGGAGACGTCCCTATAAATTTTTGAAATATTTTTCAAATTTCTCGCCAAATAATGGGAGTTGTCATAAGAACTTTTCACTTTTAACGTGAATCACCCGGTATATGGTGCTCTAGATATTTTTTGCATTTCTATTGATTTATGTTCCTCATCAACATGGTGTGTTTATTGTTTAAAATTAGAACCTGACCCTAATTTGAAACTTCTAATTAGTACATCCATTGAAGGCTGTAATTTAAATTTGTCGTTCTATATCTACAGTTTCTCTAGAGACACTCTTTTATTAGCGGCAATTAATAAAAAAAAAACAATTCTGTATTATTTGATTGTTATAAATAATAAAAGATGTAGGTATACGTCTGCTCTAAATAGCATTTGTGTCATGCCTATTCTAGCAACTCAATTGAAATGTCATTTATTTGTCGATATAATATTATCGTTATCACTATATAAGAACTAATCTGAAACGCACCGACATACGTCTCTAAATAACATGCCTCAATAATAATCTTGTGATATCAATAGAGAATAAAGTCAACACATATCATCATTGGCTATTGTTTTACGTAATCCAATTGTAGAAAATTAATTATATGCATAAATTATATTTTTATTAAAACGAAACTATCGAGTATTTCACAATCAAACATCATAAAATAATTGTGTATTGTTTTGATTATTATTTTCATATTTTTGATGTGTGTGTATGTGGTTTTATCTTAATTTGAAATTTTCATTTCTATTAAAAGAATTGTGTCTGTATACTATGTGAGATCTGTGTGCTATATCGGCTTTCCCTTAAAATGAAACTGTGTGTTTGTGTCTGTATTACACGTAAAGCAGGAGATACTACGTCGACCGTGGAAAATCAATACGGACGCCGACGACGTCGACGTCGTCGTCGTCGATGTTGTTGTTGTTGTTAGAATAGAGCTAGGCAATGAGAGAGGGTCATGAGTTCAACTTCAGACTTATAAAGGAAGATTCTAAATTTAAACTTTGTTAGTTGCACATTGCACACATACACGTTCATAGATTTCGTTCAACAGTTTATAAATAATAAAATAATTCGATAAATACAAAATATATGTATACCCAATATAGAAAAAAAAAACGATGGGGGCTTATTTATCAATTTTAGTTAACAATACTCGAAAAAATTTCAACATAATGTTTTTTTTCTATCAAAGCTTATGCGGGTTCTTTATCATTATTATTATTATGGTTATTACCATGGAAATCAATAGTTTAATTCTCCATTATTTAAAATGAAATCTATTTCGAGAGATGATGATGATATAAATTATTACAAAAAATACGAACCGATTTCTATATGCGAGTGTCATTTAAAATATAGAAAGAAATTGTATGTAAATCGATAATTTCAAATTACAAATTCTAATCAGTTTTAAAAATGAATAATTTATAGATTTTGTTTTTTTTTGGGGTTCCTCGTTGATTGTTTGGGAACTTTTCAGGGCTTGGAATTGGAGCCAATGCTTTTAAACAAAAATCCAAAGAAACAAACACTCTTTAAAACAGTTACATACTTGGTACCTATGCATATAGATATAATAACAGATGATAGTTTTTTTTTGTGTGTGTAGGTACCTATGTGTCTATCTATTTTGACATTATTTTGAAAAATAATCAAAATCGAACCCTGTGAAGGCAGCATCATTATTGATGCTTTGGTACATCATTGAAGACCTCCATGTTGGTGGAGGTTGAAGCCGTTGTTATTCCCCAGTTGCTGTCACTGTTGTCCAATTCCATGGATTATGGTAGCCTTTCTGACTGTAAACAGAAACAAGATAATAACATTATATAGTTTATTTGTTTATTTTCCTCTTGTCTTCTAACTATTTTCGTTACAGTCAATTATGAGGCGACGAATCGAATGATTAAATCGAGATAGAAAGAGGAAGTTTTTACATTATTTCACTAGGGGCATATTATGTAATTTCCTCATTCAATTGTTTATATCCTGTTAGGACTAGATTTTCCTTCAGAAAATAAAGTAGCTACAGAATTTAATTAAAAGTTCATTTTAAAAGGATTTTCTATCAATACCACGTTGTTGCTCTAAATGTACCCAATTCATATGGAACTCCTGTTTGTTGGCAGGCGATTCGAAAAATATGTCAAAGATTTCTAAAATTTTTTGCCAAAATTAAAATCTCGTAGCTCATTTAGAAGTTGTTCAAAGTTATTGACGATGTCTCGATTTTCACGTTAAACGATTTAGAATGAGTCGAGGATCATTCTTAGTCGTTTTGGGCGTTGCTCCCGTTTTTTGAAAATCGCGACATTGTCCAAAACGATCGTTTTTTGATCGGCTTCTAAATAACCTACGAGGTTCTAATTTTGCTAAAATGATCTCCAGATATCCACCTATAAACCTTTGAAATATTTTTCAAATCGTCCACTAAATAATAGGAATTCTATACGAGTTTGGTATATTTAGAGCAGCATATGGAAATTGAAAAGAGCGCATGTTGACAGATCGGATCTAGGGAGTTAATTTAATTAAACGCAAACTATAGAAGAAAAAAAGAAGCGTAAAATTGTTAATTAAAAGTCGATCTTGATGGCGACGATTACAACTCCCAAGCTAATTGTGGAGGCATAGATACAAGTTGATAATCTACGTAGACTTTTATCAATTTCCAGTAAGAAACACAAAATGACAATTGCGTTATCATTCTATTAATTGTTTTTTTAAATTAGTTCAAGTTTATTAGAATTAAACCAGTTTGATTTTGGAAAAGTTAAAGCACACTACTTCACTGAAATTTAGATTTGAGGAAGACATCGAGAAAAAATAAAACATGTTAGTACAAATATTATTAATAGAGGATAATTATGAATAGTTAATAAAGGGAATTATCTCTAATTTATGGAAATAATAACGTAAATCATACTTTACATCATTTTAGATAACTAAATTAATGACGGAAGTCGCCTATTAATCAAGAATTATTTTTAAAAAATTATGCAAAATAATTTTAATAAATTTCAACAACAATTCAAAACGGACAATAATTATAGATAATCATCTTGGGAATGTCGAATATTACGTCTGTATAAGTGTGCATTTTTCAAATTAGGGGAAAGTGGGGTAAAATGATCGTTGAAGTAAATTGAATTTCTATAATTATTTGAATATAAATACGCACATGAAATCAAAAACAAACAAATCTAATATTGTAGTAAAGGTAAATAAATCAACGATTTTTTGAATTTTTGTATTCCTGAGAAGAAAAGACGAAATTATTGTTTTGATGCTTCCCAACCATCATTTTTGTGATTTTAATTTTTAGTTTACAATTAGCTGTAATTAAATTAATACATTAAAATTTATTTCATTGACTTCTGCAATCATTAAACTATTTATTAACCATCGTAAAATACTTTTATTTCAAAAAATATTCTTATAAAAATGTAATTCGAGGAAAATTGGTCGAGGCAAAAATGTTTGGTGACAGCGCAGCCGTATACGCATAGACGACCGTTTTTAATACATCAGCTGTCCTTTTTGTTTATCTAATTCTCTCTGCATAGAACATGCGCAGTGGTTCTAATGTCTGACTTGTCTGATATAAAATGCATCATTAGCTTTAATCATTAATAATTATAATAATGATAATATTTTCTTAAAATTATTAATTTATATGATCGATGAATGATTATTGAAGATGAAAGTTTATATTAAAATTATTTAGGAAAGAACTCATTGTTAAAATAAATTATTGAGAATTACTGCACACTTTTCATCGTCCAATTTACCCCACTTTCCTCTACAGTTATTTAAAATAAAAGTGTTAATAATTTCAATAGAATTTCATTATGCAATTTTTGCTTTTTCCTCTATAGTTAACTTTAACTATTTTGTTAAGAATATTTCTAATAAAAAAATCGGTCAATTAAAGCATACTCGTTAAGTCAATAATAACATAGTGATTTCAGGCCCATGCTTTTTTCTGTAATTGAAAAAAGTAGGTACTCCTGGCACTAGACACTGTCGAAGTATTCCCAAGGTTGTGAGTATTCCGACCACCAGATGGCGACACTATCGATATACTCCCGGGATAATACCAAAAGACATAAATTATAGTCGGAAATAGAAAAAGAATTCGTTTTTTCTTAAAAAAAAAAACACAGTTGGAATTATGACTCTTAACAAATACATGGCAGCATCTCTCGTGCAAATCTTTCAATTACAAATCTCCGATAAGGCTGAATTTTCTATGTTATTATTCACTTAACGGCATAGTTGTCAATTTTAATTAAAATCAATATTTATTGATTTGTAGATGTCTAGAAATTTAACAATTTAATCAAATTATTTAACAGTTTTATTACATTATACAAAAGAAGAAATGTTATTTTCGTTTCTATTCTTGTTCTTGTTGTTATTATTACTATTGTGCAATAATAGAAGGGGTTGAAGGAATTGTAGATAACTTACTTTCCAAATAGCGGATGCCATAGATGTTTGTGTGCATCTTGCATTTCTTCAACACTGGCTGTTGTACTGCCGACTTCAGGGATATCATCGTGCTTCAACAACTTTGGCGCATTAACTGGATCGATGAGATGCTGTTTAACCTTCAGTTTGCTAGTTGGTGCCGTTGAACCGGAAAGATCGATAGGCTGGTGTTTTGTTGAAAAGTCATTGCAATTC